>JBBPMR010000976.1:0-11380 GCA_038090415.1 Rossbeevera mucosa | reverse complement strand
GCACCAGCACCACCAGTACCACCACGACATTGATGGCAACACGACTGTGATGACAACGATGACAGCAATTCCACCACCACCACTGCCACCACCATGACTACGACTCTACCACCACAATGTTGACAATGACAACGCCAGCACCAGTGTTTAGTAGTGCTATGTAGTCATTGTGAATTTTGCAGATGTAATTAGTTTTGTACCTATTCATTACATGTGCTATAAGATAAATAAGGTGAATAAGGTGAATGAGCTGGCAATGAGATGAGTGAGACAAAGTTTGGCATTCACTAATGACCTAATTCAGCTCATGAGGTGTGGCATGCTTAGATGTGTTCCATAAGACCAGTAAGTTCATATAAGCAATGCTTAGCACAAATAAGATTTTTGTAAAAGTTCTGATGTTGATACAATCATCTCTAACATCTCTATGGATGTTTGCTCAAAGAAGCACCTTTCTGGCTTCACAAATAAATTATGTTTTCTTAGGCATGTTAGCACTTCCCAAACGATTTTTCTGTGCTTCCACACGTCTCCAGATTTGGTAAAAATCATAAGATCATCAATATATACAATTACGACATCAGGCATGTCGGTGAAGATCTCATTCATCATCTGTTGAAATGTGGCAGGCAAATTGCACTGCCCAAAGAACATTACTAAAGGTTCAAATGCACCCCTGTGACAAATGAATGCTCCCTTCCACTCATCACCCTCCTTGATCTGGACATTATTGTAACCCCATCTCAGATCCATCTTCATAAATAATTTAGCCCCTTTAAGCTTATTTATAAGCTGAGAAATTAGAGGCAAGGGATAGTTGTTTTTGATGGTTCCCTCATTAAGATAATGGTAATTCATTACCATCCTCTTTTTTCTGTCTTTCTTGGGAATAAAGAACACCAGTGAAGTTTGTGGGGACTTTGAGAGATGAATATATATATATCCCTTGCTCAATTGTTCATCCACAAATGCCGAGACCTCTTCTTGTTCCTGAATAGAAGTGGGAATGATCCTCCCTTCTTTGGCACGAAGTTGGGTTTAAGATCAATTGCATGATCCCAAGGTTTGCACTCTGGCATTCTTTCGCTAGCCTTCTTTGAGAAGACATCAAGATACTTGTGGCACCATTCCAGCACCAACTTAAAAGCCTCCTCAGGCTCCAAGGGTTTTTCTGCCAGATCTATCTCATCTGGTTTCATAATTTTCTGGATAAGGTATTCATTTTCTGACTCATTGTTCCAGTGTGCCTGTAGTACTTTGCACTCTTTGGGGCATCAGTTCAACTGAACTCTGCCACTTTCCTAATTGATCATGGGGTTGTGATGGACCAACCAGTTGTGTCCCAAAATCATCTGGTTCTTGCCCAGGTTTGTCACATCTACCACCATCCTTTCCATGTGGTCTTTGTCTCTGACGGTGACATCTGCTTCATAATGAATGCTGCCTGCAGCATTTTTCAATCCATCCACATTATAGACAAGAATCTCTCGGCTCTTTCTCCTAAGCTGGATGTTGTTTCTATTGGCCCCAGATCCGTGAACATGAATATGCTATTGGCACCACTGTCCAAGGGGGTGAACACTTCTCTCTTTTTGTCTTTTTGTTTTATTTCTATTTTTAGTGCGAGTTCCTTATCAGGGTTGATAGTCCTGAACCAGCAATCCTCTGAGCCAGAATCCTCGCTTTCCTCGGTACACACGGAATTAAGCACCACTTTCCAGTGGTCACGCTCTTCTGAGAACACTGTGTCAGTTACTGATTCGGATGGGCTACCACTACACGAATCTTTTAAACTATTCCAATCTACAAAATTGTCCGGTATGTAAGTGTTATCTACAGCCATTCTAGCTAACTGTCGCATATCATAAACAGGTTCTTTATTTTTTTCTTTTTCTTCTAAGGTTATGTTTCATATTACAGGTGATTCATCTATTACTACAAAATCAGAAAAAGAAACTAAAGAAGGAAACGAGCTAGCACTATCTTGGCGTCAAGCTCTCAAATCAGAAGCGAAAGAACTATCTACTCCTAACCTACTATTTTTATTATTTTCTATATGTCAACTACTGCCCAGTGAGTCTATGTTTGGCCTTTTCCCTGGTCCATTGTGGCTTTTACAATCCGAGCTATCCAAGCATCGAGATCCTCCTCTTTCTCCTTTCCTTTTTTTGTTTCTGCAGTTGTCTCCGCAGCATTGATCCTTTTGGCACACTTGGCATGGTGCCTGCCATTAACAAATTTGCACTTGTCACATTGATTCTTTTTGGGAGATCTACACTCCCTAACTTGGTGACCTTTTTTTCCACAGTTATAACAACTGGCTGGACCTTTGCCAGCATCGGTGGTGACACCATCAATATCCATGGCATCAGAGTCCCTTTCCTTCTTTGAGCTCCAGGGGGTCAGGACTTTAATGCAAGTCTCAAAGGACTCAATAGACTCAGCATATTGCTGAATGATGGTGATATAGGCAGGCACTGTTTTCTGCCTTGCTTTGTCCAGGAAAATAGGCTTCATTACTTCTGCCTTTACTTGTTGCTTGAGAAGAGTATTTCCATAGCATCCCCACACATTGCTTGATTTTAATTGGCGATCCACCTGGTTAAGAAGGTTTGGGTACACTTCTTGTACCCTTGTTTCATTGACATTAGCCTTCACATGGCTAAGTCCTTCTCATTTCCCATGATGAATCTTTGTCAAAGGTGTGCTTCGATCTCGCTGATAGTGGGCCATTCATAGCCCTCACTCTTGGTTTTCTTTAGCTCATTATGAGCCCATGCTCCTGCTCCGTTTTCGTCCTTTTCTTTCGTCAAGCCTATCCAGACCAGGACTGCATAAGTCCGGTGCTCATCTTTTGGGTATGCCTCCTTGTTCATTTTAAGGTACACCTCCATCTTTGTCCACCATTCCTCGAACCAGCTATAGGCTCCATTGAAGTTGCCTGGATTGGGAATAATGGTGATCTTTTTGTTAACCATGGTCAAAACAATTCCTTTAGTGATGTCCTGGCAAGCCTCCTCGGCTTGGGTCTTCGTGGTGTCAGCACAATCTTCAGCTCTGTCGAGCTGGTCCTTCAGTGACCGATTCTCTACCACGATGTCATTTAACTTTGTGTTCAGCTGTTGTACCAGCTGGAGGAGTTCCTCTAGTGTTGCCATCTCTTTCTATTATTTCTTGTGGTGGCAGAGGGGGGGTGATGGATAATGAATTCTTTGCTTGCTTCATATCCGTGTCTTTCGTAAGTTTCAGTAACCAGAGGTCCCTCTCCGATAAGTGATTTCAAAAATGTTTTACATAGCCAATAAGGCCAGTGATCGAGATCGGTGATGTTCTCGATTCCTACTCTTTTTGGTTCAATGGATAACCAAATGGTCTTAGAGGGGATGAATTGCTCTGGTTCTGTGCTAAAATTACCACACACAAATTCTACTATATTGCTGTTGAACTCCAGTTTGTTTACTTTGTTTGGTGATACTCATGCAGAGACCAATTGACGAACACTTCACTTGGGTGATACTCACGAAGAGATCAACCACCAAATGGATATAAAAAAAACAAATCGCAGTGTCACGAGCACCACACACTTGTTGGCATGAGTCGAAGGAATCAGGATTGCCTGGCTATGGCACAGATTTAGGTCTGTAAGCCTATGAATCTTACGGAAGAAATTGTGATTCCATCTAGCTTGATATCGGGTCTAGATTCCATGACAGCCTCTCGTCCTGCCAATCCATGTGTAGTGCACTATCATGGGTCCTAACGGTCCCAGCAACTTTATTTTTATTTACAACCGCTGGGGCTCTGTACTAGACAAGTCTAATACCACCAGAACAATACTATGCCGAACAAGCATATATTCAGCAGTGGAGAACTGGTTGCTTTCCAGTGACAGTAACCTGGTCAAGGGATTCCATTTTACTTCTGGTAGTGTGAAGGGTTCCCCTTAACTCTGGGGTCCAAGTATGCAAGCAGGTAGAAAGAATAGTCTTGTTCTAATGAAGGCAATCTTTGATGAAGTCTAGATGCTGTACACTCGAAGCAAAACTTAGTAGCAGGATTGTTGGCAAAGGAGATCCAATGAGAACAAGACTGGCTTGTTCCGTTGCTGCATTCAAGTATATATACTACAATACATGCTTTGTTATACTACATACTACTATAATGAGGCAAGGCTATGTGGAATGGAAGAGAAACATGCATTGCTGTAAACAGATGTTAGTCTAGATCATGATGTCATAGTGACATCATATTATGTAATGCTGTGAGATAACAGAAAGGACTGAGCACTTGTACTACATTTAGGGTGCTCTGGACTTTATACAAAATGAAAGAAAAGAAATAGGTGCTATAGGCGCTAAAGTAAAAAAGTAACTAGTGACGACTAGCATTTGCAACACACTTGCACGTCTTCAGTTATGCCGCATATGTTTTTCTCCCTGCTGATGTGTTGCACCAGGGAGTGAATCAAACTTCCCATTCATGCGTTCCTCCAACAATGGCCTGTTTACAGCTGCACAAGCCTCCTTTGAGGAAGCACAATCCCCCTGCTGTGATAAACCTAGCAGAGTGCCTCCATGGCCAATGGCTGAACCAGCCCAGCCTGCCCCTGTCATGCTTGGCCTAGGTAGGGACGAGCATAGCCTCTGTGAGACAGAGGATTCAAGATATCATCAGAATGGACAATCGAGAGGCAAGGGTATCACTGAGAACGAAGGTCACAATGAGCAAGGACGAGGGATATCGCTTTGAGGTGGTGGTCACGGGTGTCATTCTATCAAATGTAGAAGCGACTGTGATACAATCAAGTGAAGTATCACAAGTCAAGCGTCTAGTCAGAAGTAGGATGAAGACTTCAAGGGGTTCACCTAGTAAAGGGATGGTCAAGAAATGGCTAGATTGCAGAAGGTACAAAAGTACAAAGGAGATCTAGCTTAGGGAATACCAACTGTATGGATGGGTTTCTATAGTACAAGGGGAATGAAGATGACTAAGCTGATGGAACACCAAGGAACATGGTGGAAGGAAGATAAGTAATCCACAGTACAGAAGATGTGTCAGAATGACTGTGGATGAGTAATGGTTACAAATGAAATGAGTCAGCATGACTGCTTCAGCATGAGTCATGATGACAAAACAAGGATGAGTCATGGAGGCAATGATAACTAGGGCAAATGAGGTAAGCCAGAATGGGGTTAAGGGTATTGGTCATCATAGAGGAAAAGAGATGGTCAGAGTGTGGTTTGAATGCAGAGACTTGGTAGTCCATAGTGAGAACAAGCAAAAGAAGAGAAAAGGAAACAATGAAACATAATAGCCCTCTCTCTCGACATGCCCATAGCAGCACCCTCTCCTACCAATGGTATCACCCAGCAAGGTCACCCATTACCACCAAACACTGCTCTGCCTTCTCCTGAGCCTCACCAGATGAGCACTCCTCCTTAGAGAAGCTCCAGCACCTCCTATAGTACCACCTGCGCCGTGCTGTTCTGGCTGCATGCGCAGAGTTCCCTTAGGAACATTGAGCATGAAGATTGTGCTGTTCGATCATGCCCAGTACCTGGTGATTTTTCCGACACACCCATTGCCTCCACCCCTGCTTCTAATAGTGAAGCTGACATCAAATGACTATGTCATGAGGGGGGATCTGGACTCACAATGTACCTCTTGTCGAAGGCGTTACCAATGGTCACTGAAACCAAACCGCACTGTGAATGGACCTACAGGGACATTCCAACCCTGCCATTCCATGAGCAAAAGGAGTGGAGAGATGTGTGTCAGAAAGAACTTGACATGCTCTGAGAGGGACAAGTTTTCGAGCTTGTAGATGTGCCAAAAGGCTGCAAATGTTATCTCAAATCGCTGGGTCTTTAATGTCAAACCCGATGGCTGCAAACATGCCCGCCTCATAGTGAAAGTCTTCTCCCAAGTCGAAGGTATTGATTTCAACAACATATTCTTCCCCATCATGAGGTTTGAGATGGTGCACTTAATGCTAGCACTGGCCTCCCTTGAGAACTGGCATATAGAGGCAGTAGACATTCATAGCGCCTATTTATATGGCAAGCTCGACAAAGAGATCTACATGAAGCAACCTGAAGGATTTACAATCAGAGAACAAGAGTATAAAGTGCTCTGCTTAAGGCGTGCCCTCTATGGCCTTAAACAAGCCAGACTGGCCTGGTGGGAGACTCTCAATGAGTCCATGAAAGAACTCAGATTTAAACATCTGAAGTCTGAAGCTGGTGTCAACTTGGCCTCATTCTCTATGATGAATCACAGCCATGAAGGGATCATTCACTTGCTTATGCGCTCAAAGTAGCTGCTTAGCAAGGGGGAGTGTTGAATAAATATATATTCGTTCTACATAGAGTAGGACCTATAACACTAGTATTATGTAAGTGCCATGTACATAACACTTGCTTATACATCTGAGTTTAATTAATTTCTTGTACTCAACCACAACACGCTGGTCGCAACCTTAGCAACCTTCCAGGTAAGCCTAGCCCTTTCCCTCTGGTTCCCAAGTGTAAGTGCTGCTGTATGGCATGCTATCACTTCATCAAGACCCACCACACATGATACACTGCAGCACACTGGTGTGGCTAAGTGGTTGAACAGGACTCTGGTTGAGTAGGTCTGTTACGCCTGGTCCAGGTAGAAACAAGCATAGCCTCTGTGGATAGTGTTTGAAGGTCCTGTCCTGTCCTGTCTTTTTTCCTTTTTTGAAAAGACCAGACCAGGACCGGTCCTCAAACTACTTCAAATTAGCAGGACCAGACTGGAACTGTGGAGAACCAGTCCAGACCAGTTCTCAGGCTTAAACAACCAGTCCCAATCAACAGCTGTAGTCCCAACCTGAGTCATAATAGCAGTGTTGAAAAAATGTGTATAATGTGTGGCACAAAATATTTAAGACTTATCTGTGGATAATACTGATCTTTTCACAGTATCCTCCATCCTGCTTCTTCAGATGATAGATCCTCGGAGATCTTGATCTTCCCGCCAGAAAATCCCAACCGACAGAGCCAGAACACAGCCAAACAGGCATGGAACCCATGCCCGACCACCAAAATCTACTGCATCTCCTGCAAAAGCCAAGAAGCAAAAGGTTATTTCAAGCAATAGTGAGATGGACTTTGACAAGAGCCAGAGTAAAGCTGAGAATGAATAACCACGTCTGAAGAAAGGAAAACAAAAGGTGAAAAAGCAGAAGCAGCATCAGAGTGCATTATCCATTGAAGAAAGCTCTGTCAAGGATGTGTGAAGTTCATCTGAAGAAATCCACATGGTGTCCAGGTCTGACAGTGGGGTATGTGTTATTTGGGTGGATTTAAGGCAACATATAGCATTTACTTGCATACTCTAACATTTGAAATGATATGATGATCTTAAGAAATGACACTGCAGAAGAACCTACATTGAAGGTAGTGAAGAAGAATAGTATGAAGGATTTACTTACAATATTCTCTTGTTACGACCCAAGTCGTAGCTAGCCTACAAGATCGTTATCTTATCTTATCAGATACGAGTTTTCCTTATCTTATCATGCGCGCTTATCTTTTATCTCCAGCGCTCATCCTATCACATCTTATCTCGAGTTATTTTGATTCATGATCACGTGACACAGGCTAGACCTTATCACGTGACCTTCTAGACTCATGACGTCATTGGATGACTGATCATGATGTCATGCTGACTGATGAAGAGTACCCTCATGGTTACATGTGGTACACACATGTCGATGAGGGCAGGCTTAGTTACTTGGTCTGTACGCATATCCGAGTAGTATAAATACAAGCCTGTATCGTAGCCAAGACTCTCCAGTCTTGTATTGTTTTCTCTTATTGCCTTCACCTCTGCCTTGGAGTTAACACTCCTTGTCCCTTCGGTCAAGCCAATACCGCAATACTCCGTGCAATAAGCTACCGATGACACACTGTCGGAGTGCACCGATATCGCAACCTCATCGCTGCATGTTTTACGTCCATCGCTACCTCATTACTCACTCCCCTTATTCCTCGCTAGCTCCCTCCTTGTGGTTTGGTTGTTTGCCAGACTGCACAGAGTCCTATCCGTCCTCAGTGCATTACATCTCTGACCACACCAAAGTCAAGTTCACGCAATCAAATGGCACTTCGGAGACAATTGCAGGTCGCTGGTGTACTGTATGCAGGTGAGTCCAAAGAAAACAGGGTTTTGTGTACTTACCATTGTGAAGGAACAACGAGAAACTTATCTGGAAGCATGGAAGATGAAAAGCATTCTTCACTGGTGGCAACTTGATGTGCCAGCAGCATATCCAGATCCACTACCTGTTGTATAAAGAGTGTTGTGCAGCAAACAGAATCCCTGAGAATCATCTTGCCGTTCCAGCAAATGCGCTCAAAGCCCAGAAAGTGGTGGGTAAGAAAGGCAGACAGCAGAACCTTGACAGAATATTGGTAAAGCAGGGCACACAGGTGTTTTCTCAAGTGGATGTCTTGAAGTCTGTTGCAGAATTTGTGATTTGTGAGGATCAGGTGCAGCATGGAGTGGAGCAATAGTTTGTGATGTGGCTGACACAAGGCTAGTCATTGGTTGTGGCAGACAAATTGGCATTTAGAAATTGCCCAGGTGCGATGCAGCCAAATATAACTAACACTGACTTGCCATCAATACACGACATCAAGAACTTTATTCACAACACATTTGTTGGTTTCATCAAGCAGCTCAAGGGCGAACTGACTGTAAGGCAATCTATTTATTATGTATTTAAATTTTATACAACTAAAATCAATGCTAGTTGAGCACTGCTGGTCGTGTTTCAATAATAATGGATCTTTGGTCCGTTGACCAAACCAAGGCTGCATTCCTCAGAATTACTGCACACTGGGTTCATACCATGGCCAACTCATCAAAATGGACTCTAAGCAATGAAGTCGTTGTGTTTTGAGGAATTGTTGGGGCACACACTGGTGAAAACCTTGGTTGCTATTTCATCAGACTCTGCGAGTGAGCAGGAATCATTTCAGTGGGTTCAAGCAAGGTGTGCACACAATTTTAACCACTTCATCTCCTTTACTAATCATTGCTGTGACTTTCTCAGCTCTTTTGCATCATAGCCGACAACACCAGTAACAATAATACGACCTGTAACAAGATCAAGCAACTTCTCCACTGGCATTATGTATATGCATTTGATCCTACCCACCACCACCTCCTGTGTTCAGCACACATCATCAACCTTGCTACCATCACTGTCATGACCAGCATTACCAAGACCATGAATGTTGAGACAACGGCCACCATCTGGGAGTTTGATCCCACACTTGCTGACAACTGTGTCCTTGGAGATTCACTTGACGTCGTCGTTGCAGTCCATACACTGGGTGTAAAGGTATTTTCATTGTTTGTATGTTTCAACTTGTCATGCTCAGCCCTATGCAGATATGGTGCTCCACCCAGCGAATTGAGTACTTCAAGTCACTTCAAGTCAAGTGTGGCATTGATCTGCCACTGAAGATACCTCTCCACAGCAATGTGCGATGGGGCATGGCTGACAGCATGTTGGCTTGCTCATACCAGCTTTGCCAACCCATCAACCTATTTATTAGTTCTGTCAATGACCTCTTTGGCTCCATCACAATAATCCAACACAATGGTGCATCAAGAAACACATTCCATGAGGTGTGTTCACGTTCAAGTTCTCCAATTGAGAGTCTGTCAACAATATACGTGCAATCATCTCAGATGCGAACAAGATCCAACACTTCTCTTCTGATCAACATGCAACTCTATGGCGTGCAATCCCAGTGCTGGAGGAACTCCAGACTTCATGGGAGTTAAAGAAGGATGATCTGAAGTATCACCGGTATTATGCTGCAATTGAGAGTGGCCTTGCCAAGATCGTGAAATACTACAGAAAACTGGATGATAAACCAGTATATACTCTCACCCTTGGTATGTCATTCGAGTGTTGTGTGCTAATAATTATCTAATGGTGATCAGTCTTGCATCTGTACTACAAGCTTCATTACATCAAGATGGCCTGGGGGGGTGCAAAAGAACAACAAGAGGAACTGGTGAAGGGGAATACAAATGCCATGAACTGGTATGATGAGGCCCTTTGGGTCATCAAGGATATAATGCAAGAATATTGGGAGGCTGCCCCAGTCAAGACCCAAGCAGAGCATTCCAATAGATCCACTGTGAAGTCATCTCAGGTGCACAGCAATACTGTGGAATCAGACTTCGACCGCCATCTGTTGGCAACAACCAAAACTATACAGTTAAGGTTACTAGGTCACCACCACAATACTAAGAGCTCAAGAAGGGGAGAGGTTTAGGCTGGAAATCAACCAGAACAGTTTGGAGTGTCTGGCTGGTACTGGCATTGTTATATATTACAATACATGAGGCTACAATGAGGTGGCTTTAGGGCTGGTGCTTACTGATGCTATGATGTACTGTGAGAGAAACTACCATATATATACTAATGACTCACATGCTTGTGAGAATGGTGGTCTAGAATTATGCAATGAGGCTACCATGCCTTTAGCATGCGCTAGCCATGAGGTGTGACATCATATGAGTCTAGACCTAAGTCACGTGATGAGATAAGATATAGATTGAGCGCTTGATTGCTTAGATAAGATTGGCGCGCTTAGATAAGATAAGATAATGAGTGCTAAAGCTAGGTTGCAAAAGAGGGTTTGTAACACCATTGACATGAGCTCATTGAGAAAGCCAGCTGGGAAAAAACTAACATGTTGGAATGGCATGCAGAACTGCACCAGTATCTTACAGTCATTGATGATGTCACCAAAGCCACTGATGTCGTTGCATGGTGGGCGGTGAGTATTTGGTCTTCTAAACTATTGAATGCTAAGATGAGAGGCAGGATCACACCCAAATATATCCAACACTTGCTTGTATTGCCAAAGATATTTCTGTGATTCCGGCATTGTTGCAAACACAGTAGTTGTCACTAGCTTTTTAACTTAGCACCTATAGCACCTATTTTCCTTCTTTCATTTTGTACAAGTCCAGAGCACCCTAAATGTAGTACAAGCGCTCAGTCCTTTCTGTTATCTTATCTCACAACCTTACGTAATATGATGTCACTATGACATCACAGTCTAGACTAACATATGTTTGCAGCATGGCATGCTTCTCTTCCATTCTGCATAGCCTTGCCTCACTTTAGCATCATGGTAAGCATAGCCTTGCCTCATTGTAGTAGCATGTAGTATATGTCACAAATTTATTGAACGTGTGACAAGGCATTATCATACATGTTAAGGTGCGGTTGCCGGCAGTGCCTTATAATGTATGGTAATGACCAAAGATAATCTGCACATGTATGAGATAATGCCGTTATCATTTCCAAATACGGCATTAC
>JBBPMR010000975.1:0-12956 GCA_038090415.1 Rossbeevera mucosa | reverse complement strand
TGTTTGCCCTTGAATTTAGAGCATTCTTTGCGGTGTCCTCCGCACGAGAATCCACATTCGGTGCAGCAAGTAGAGGCTGCCTTGCAATCACGTGCACGATGTCCTTCTTTGCTGCAATTATAACATCCCATGGCATTTACTTGTTTTGCCCCTTGAATAGAGGCTACTGCTGCCGCGAATGATTTGGATCCCCCTCCGAAGTCTGAGGGTTCTTCCCATGCTTGGGCAGCTCCGATGTCCATGGCATTGGGGTCCTTTCGCGGTCCCTTTCGGTATTCGAAGGCCTCCAGTGCTTCTCCGTGCTTCTGGAGCACTGTGACATAGTTGGCTATGGCGGCACATCGTTCATCGGCTATAAATATCTGCCGGATGATATCTTGTCGGGCGTTTTGCTCTAGGAGTGCAGTGCCCATGTAGTCACCACAATCAGCTTCTTCGTAGAGAGTTAGCCATTTTGTGATGAACACCTGCATCCTTTCGTTGGGGCCTTGTTTAAGGGCCATTAGTTTTCTTAGCGATAAATCTTTGTGGTTCCCAATCTGGAACCTATTGCGTAATCCTCTTTCGAGGAGGCGGGGGCTGGGATAGTGTTGGTTATCACGGCACTTTTTAAGTTGGTTACGGGCCCAAGTTCCCGCTCCATTCTTGTCCTCTTTTGCCCCTATACGGGACAAAGTTGCCATGCACCTTTCTTTATCTGAGGGGTATGCTTCCTCATTCATTTCCATGAAGACTTGCATCTTCAGCCACCACTCTTCGAATTTGCTATACGACCCATCGTAACTCCCAGGGTCGGGTACCACTGATATTTTCTTTTCGACTTTTACTTGTGTTGCAGGTTTAGCTGCTGCGCTTGTTGCTGCTGCCTCTGCAATGGCGACTCGATTTTCGGACGCCTGCACGGTTGCATTCAGGGCATTTATGACCGCATTTTGATCTGCGATCTGCTGCTGCAGCGATGCGAGCAGAGTGGCGATATCTGCGTTCGACATATCTAGTGTAAGCGGGGTTTTGACCGAAGTTTTGGAGGAAGTCTATTTCTGGTGGGCAAGGGGGTGCGTTGTTTGGATCGTAGGATGGGTATCGGAGTGATGGAGTGAGGGATTCCTCTTTTGGTTCGATCTTAATGATCGGCGAGAGGAGACGAGCGAAGTTGTAAGTAGCTATTTTGACCGAGTGATAGCTCACGAAGAGACCAGCTGCGATCTACCTTGGGTGATACTCACGAAGAGACCAACAACCAAAGTATCTAGAAGGGAAGAAACTATACTAATATGGAGAGAGTCGGGGAACCGGGGATGCCTGGCTACGGCACAGATTTAGGTCTGTAAGCCTGCGAATCTTACAGAAGAGATCGCGATTCTGTCGTTTGCACGGTATCGACTCCGCTGTGCTGACCCACTATGCACTAAGGGATTGATCCTTGTTTACTAGCGGTCAGAAGGGTTCCCTCGAATGGGATCTACCCTGACAATGCGAACTAGCGATACGCCGGACCAGCGTATAACAGCAGTGGGGATGTGGTTGCTTTCCACAGACGGTAACCTGGTCAAGGGTTCTCTTTAGACTCGATGTGAGTGATCTCCCTTAAGTCTGGGATCCGACTATGACCACAGCAATAACAATGACGAGAGGGGACGGCGCGATGAGGGCCTCGATGTATTTGATGGTTGTGACACGTGTACCGGTGTCGGGTGAGGTAGTGAGAAAAGAGTCTGTTCTTATGTTGGCAACGACCAAAACTATACAGTTAAGGCACTAAGTCACCACCAATAATACTAAGACGAAGGGGACTCTGCTTTAGGTCGGAAATCAACCAGAACAGACTAAGGAGTCTGGCTGGACTGGCATTGTATATATACTACTTTACATGCGGCGGCCATGAGGCGTACTTTAGGGCAGGTGCTCAGTAAGCGATGACGTACCGTGAGATAAACTACTATGTATGTACTAAGTGTTCACACGACGGTGAGAACGAGAGTCTAGAACTACAACATGAGGCTACCATGCGTTTAACATGTGCTAACCATGAGGTATGATGTCATAGTGGTCTAGACTTAAGTCACGTGACACGATAAGATATGATTGAGCGCTAAGATGCTAGATAAGATTGGCGCGCGCTTAGATAAGATAAGATAAGATAACGAAGGCGCTTAAAAGCTAGGTGAAAGAACGAGGTTTGTAACATAGGGGAATCTCACGAAGAGTCCTTCTCAACTAGAAGCAGATCTGTAAAAGCAATATGGGTCCATGAGTCCCGAAATGCTTGTTGGCATGAGTTGATAGAACTGGAGATTTGCCTGGCTATGGCACAGTTTAGACACTGTAAGGCTATGAGTCTTATTTATACTAGAAGAAGCTCATTATTCTAGTCATTCAAAACGTGCAAGCGGTGGGCTGCTCCCTCTCGAATGAGGACTAATAACCCACAAAGTGAACATACACGTTTCTACTTTGTAAACACAGTGGGATCAGAGTTGTGGTCTCTGCAGGGGTAAGGCCCTGAGCCGCTATCCAAGCACGGTTGTTTTACTTCCAAGTGAAGTGGACAAGACCAATAACGGCGCAATGAAAGCCTCGAAGGTATAAAGTGGTTGTGATGATAGGTGGTCATGAACAGTGGTGAGGTAGTGGAGAAAAGAGTCTGTTCTTATGTTGGCAATGACCAAAACTATACAGTTAAGGCACTAAGTGATGAAGTGACAGCGTGCCATATGGCAGCAGCTGGTCACCTGAAGACTATCTAGCAAAGGGCTAGACTTACTGGGAAGGTTCTGAGGCGGTTGAGGTTAGCACGTAGTGGTTTGAGTACAAGATGCTATTGGAACTCAGATGTGGAGTTCAAATATATATACATGCGATTATGTAAGTACTACTATATGTGAAACGAACTGTCATTCATTCAACACTAAGTTACCATAAAGACAAGACTAAGAGAGAGAAGGGGACTATTTCAGGTTGGAAATCAATCAGAACAGACTAAGAAGTCTGGCTGGTACTGGCATTGTTATATACTACAATACATGCGTTGGCCATGAGGCGTACTTTAGGGCAGGTGCTCAGTAAGCGATGACGTAGCATGAGATAAATTACTATATATGTACTAATTGTTCACATGACTGTGGGAACAAGAGTCTAGAATTACAACATGAGGCCACCATGCATTACACATGCGCTAGCCATGAGGGATGGCATCATATGATGTCATAGTGGTCTGGACTCGAGTCATGTGACATGATAAGATAAGATCCGGTGCTTGATCGATAAGATAAGATAGACGCGCGCTTAGATAAGATTAGATAAGATAAACCAGCGCTAAACCTAGGTTGCAAAAGAGGGTTTGTAACACATTCCAGTGGTTCCACATATGGTTTGACCCGAGACACGTTGACAGTGTTGTGCATATGGTTAGATTTAGACAGCAACAGTTTCACTGCATTCAATCCAATCAGCTTGAGTATCTGATAGGGTCTGATCCATTGTTTCCATAATTTAGAGGATGGTCGATCAGAGCCCAAATCAAGATGGGAAGTGGAAAGCCAAACAAGATCTTCAATCTTGTATTCAGGAGAAGCACATTGGAATTTATCTCCTTGGATTTTAATCCACTCTCTGGTTTTCTCCAAAGCTGCTTTGGCCTGAGAAAGTGCTGACTTTAAAGAAGCTGCAAATGAATTGGCCGCGGGTGCCTTAGCAACTTTGGGCTCAAAAACTAACCTTGGCTCAAAGGTCTTTGTTAACATAAAAGAGGTGAAACCGGTTGCCGATGATTGGATATTTTATATTAAACTGAGCGATGGCTAGCCATTCAGCCCATTGATTTTGTTTTTTTGGCAATGAACAGTTGGAGATACTGTTGTAGTTCTCGATTGACACATTCCGTCTGTCCATCAGTCTGCGGATGATAGGCCATAGACATTTTCCTTTCAATGCTTAGCATTTTACACAGATCCTTCATTACTTGTGATGAGAACTGTGGCCCTTGATCCGATACAATGGAATCAGGTAATCCATGGTGTTTCCAGATGTAGTCTCAGTAGAGCTTGGCTGTTTCGATAGATGTAAATGTTTTATGGGTAGGGATGAAGGCTACCTTTTTTGAAAAATGATTGACGATCACTGAGATCACATCAAAGCCATGACTAACCGGCAAGCTGGTGACATAATCTACGGAGTGTCCTTCCAGGGGCCTTCTGGAACTGGCAATGGTTCTGTGAGTCCTGCCATTGCTTGTGTGGTTGGCTTCATTCTGGCACATCGAGTGCAAGCCTTGCAATATTCTTGGATCTCAGATCTCATAGCTGGCCAAGCATAGTAGCGTTGAACCAGTTCAATTGTCTTATCAGCCCCTTTGTGTCCAGCTAAGGGGTGATCATGAAATTGTGCAAGCACCTCCAGCTGATATTTCATTGGGACCCATATCTTTTCTTCATACATCCAGAGATCTAATTTTTGAGTACATCCATCAGGTTGATCTATTTCCTGGTGGGAATGTTGAATTTTCTCAAAGAGACTGGACTCTGTTATGGCTTTTACCATCAGGGATGTGGTAGGGGTCACCAGGCCATTCATGGTTCTAACCACCCACTCTGGAGGAATGAGCATTGTTTCTTTATTATCATTTTCTGTGCCACATTTGTTGTCTTCTCTCCTCAATAAGGCATCTGCCTTTTCCATAGATGTGCCAGGTTTGTTGATTAAATTAAAGTCGAATCTGGACAGGTATTGTGCCCATCTCACTTGATGGCGATTTAGATCTTGTGACTTCATAAAGTATTGCAGATTCTGATGATCTATCCAGATTTCAAAAGTGTTCCTGGCACCTTCAAGGTAATGACACCATTGTTCTAGGGATAGGATGATGGCTAGCATCTTCTTATCAGCGATGGGATAATTTCGCTGTTCCAGTGTCATGGAGGAAGACATAAAGGCCACTGGGTGCCATTTGCCTTCTTTAATAGTGCTCAGCACTGCTCTTGTGGTGAAGTCTGAGGCATCACATTCTACTTGGTAGGTGGACAGATTGTCTGGGTATGCTAATACCAGGGCGGTGGTGAAATGGGTTTTTAACATATCAAACACTTCCTGCTGAGCTGGACCCCAACTCCAAGGTTGATCTTTCTTTGTTAGGTCATGCAATGGCCTGGCTATTTCGCTGTCATTTTCTATGAACCAGCAATAGAAGTTTGCTAACCCTAGAAAGCTCCTAACTCCTTTTACGTTTGTTGGAGCTTGCCAACCCTGAATTCCATTAAGCTTTGTTGGGTCCATTGAGATCCCATTTCTAGAAACGATCATGCCTAGCATATCGACACTGGTGGCGTGAAAGGTGCATTTTTCTGGTTTCACGAATAAATCATGTTTCCTGAGTCGTGCCAGCACTTCTCGAACTAGTTTTTTGTGGTGATCAAGATCATCCATTTTTGTACAAACCATGAGGTCATCAATATAGATGATAATAATGTCATCCATATCCGCAAAGATCTCATTCATTATGTGTTGAAATGTAGTGGGAGAATTGCATTGGCCAAAGAACATAACTACTGGTTCGAAGGCACCTTTATGACACACAAAGGCTGCTTTCCACTTGTCTCCTTCATAGATTCGGACGTTGTTGTACCCCCATCGAAGGTCCATCTTGGTAAAGAGTCTAGCTCCTTTGAGTTTGTTGACCAATTGTGAGATAAGCGGTAGAGGGTAGTTGTTTTTGATTGTGCCCTCATTAAGATATCGGTAGTCCATGACCATCTGCTTTTTGCCATCCTTTTTAGGGATGAAGAACACCGGTGACGTTTGGGGTGACTTCAATGGACAGATATATCCTTTGCTTAATTGGTCTTCTAGGAAGGCAGAAACTTCCTCCTGTTCAGTGACACTCATAGGGATGACTCTTCCCTTTTTGGATTTGAAGTCCAGCTTCAGGTCTATTGCATGATCCCATGGTATATGTTCGGGCATGTGTTCACTGGCCTTCTTCGAGAAGACATCCAAGTAGTCGTGGTAGCACTCAGGGACCAGCTTAAAGGCATCCTTGGGTTCCACTGGAGGAGTGGTCATAAGGGCATATACTCAATGAGCATGTGTTAACTCATGTTCTTCATCGAGTGCCTTCTGAGCTTGCCGAAGGTTCCTGCAAGAGGCGGGGCAACGGGTAAGTTCTACTTTTCCTGTGATCCAATCGATCTCAGAGTTGTGGGCTTTTAGCCACATGTATCCAATGATCATTTTACTTTTTCTGAGATTGGTGATGTCACATCTGATGTGTTCTCGGTGACCCTGATAGTCGATTAATACATCAGCCTGATAAGTGATCTCTCCTGCAGAGTTCTTTGTGCCATTGGCATTGTAGATGGGTACCACATATTCGAGGGGTATAATGATGAAGTGACAGCGCGCCATACGGCAGCAACTGGTCACCTGAAGACTAACCTAGCAAAGGGCTAGACTCACCGAAGGTTCTAACTGAAGGTTGAAGTTAGCACGTAGTGGTTTGAGTACAAGATGCTATTAGAACTCAGATGTGGAGTTCGAATATATATACATATGATTATGTAAGTACTACTAAATGTGGAACGAACTAATGTTCATTCAACATATAAGGTTAATTCTTTCTGATTTGGCCCAGGCCAAGTTGATGAATACTCCAGTTGCACTGCTATCTAAGAGCGCGTCTACTTTACAGTTGGTATATTTTTGGATTATTTGGATTTTTATGAGAAGTTCCCTGGTGGGACGAATTGTCCTCATTCGGTGCTCTGTTGGGTTCAGAGTGGAAACTGTTTTTTCCATACACAAGGAATTAAGCACTTCTTTCCAGAAGCCAAGCCCTTTTAGGGACCCCTTGTCGGTTGTTACTTCTGGTAGGCTACCACATTGAGAAGTAATATCAGAGATAAAAGAAATTTTAGGTTCGTAACTATCATCCTTGGCCATCTTGGCCAATTCTCTCATATCATACACAGTATCCAGAACTAAGCTATCTACGTTACATATTTTTGGGTTTTTATCTATTGTTTCCCAGTCACTATCTAGATTACATTTTACAAAAGAAGGAGAAAAAAACAGTCAAGCACTATCTAGGCATTGTGACCTCAAGTTAGAAGCAAAAGAAGAACTATGTAATTTTTTCAGTATTTTCTGAGGAGAAGATGGTACACTATCCGATGTGTTTGTCTCTACTCTTTTCCCTGGGTGGACTCGTAATCCTGGAAGTAAGCCCTAGCTTGTTCAAAGTCCATGTCTTTTAGCACCCTCATGTGCCCTTTTCCCTTATCGGAGTTTGCGGATGACCCCTCAACCACGGCCCTGGGTGACAATTTAGAATCTTCATCTTGCCAGCCAGCTATACTGCATGAATGGGACGTCTTGGAACATCCCGTTTTATGCTGGTTTCTACTCCAGCTACATTCTCCACACCGTGTGGATGGTGCCTGGCAATCCTTCGCACGGTGTCCATCCTTACCACAATTGAAACATCCTTGAGACGCCTTTTTGACAGCATCGATGTCCATGGTGTTTGGATCCCACTCTCTCCGGTTACTATTGTAAGGAGTGGGGATCTTGGCACGAGTCTCAAAGGACTCAATGGCTTCTGCGTATTGTTGGATTACTGTCATGTAGGCCAGGACAGTGGGTTGTCTTTGTTTATCTAAAAAGATCGGGCACATGACTTTGGCCCGGATCTGTTGCTCCAATAATGCAATTCCCATTGCGTCACCACACATGGCTTGATCGTAATTAGCGATCCATCTTGTGAGGAACATTTGAGTTCGTTCCTTGAAGCCTTGTTTCATAGACATGAGGCGCCTTACTGCCAGGTCGCACTCATTGCCCATGGTGAACCTTTGTTGCAAGATTCTTTGATTTCTGCTAGATTGGGCCATTGATTGATGAAGTGACAGTGCGCCATACGGCAGCAGCTGGTCACCTGAAGACTAATCTAGCAAAGGGCTAGACTCACCGAAGGTTCAGATGGAAGGTTGAAGTTAGCACATAGTGGTTTGAGTACAAGATGCTATTAGAACTCAGATGTGGAGTTTGAATATATATACATACGATTATGTAATGTACTACCTAATGTGGAACGAACTGATGTTCATTCAACACTCCCCCTTGCTAAGCAGCTGCTTTGAGTGCGTCAGCAAGTGAATGATTCTCCTAGGACTGTGCTTTGTCATAGAGAATGAGGCCAAGTTGGCATCGGCAGTTAGTGAGTGCTTCAATGCCAAGGTTCTTAGTAAACATGTCAGCAGGGTTTTTGGTACCTTCCACAAAGAAGATCTCGATGAGACCTTCCTTGACAAAGTCTCAGATACCATGCCATCGGATGTCAATGTGTTTCGATCGACTTTCCATTACAGGATTGTTTGCCATAAATATAGATCCTTGGTTGTCGCCACAGATTGGGGTAGGCGTCATATGATAGCCCATTTCTTCCATCAGTGTCCTGAGCCAAACTACCTGTTTGCTACAATCGGATAGTGTAACATATTCAGCTTCGGTGGATGAGTAAGCCACACGAATTTGTTGGCATGATTGCCAGCTGAAGATGCACCTGGCTAGTTTAATGAACCAGCCGGTCTGAGAGCGACAAGATAGGGAATCAGATGCCCAGTCTAAATCAGTATATGCAATAAGACCAGCTCCTGAGGATCCATCAAATACAAGGGAGTAATGTCTTGTCCTGAGTAGATAGCGGCATATATAAAATGCCCAATCGAGGTGTTCCTTGGAGGGTCTAGCAGCATGCTTTGAGAGAGCAATTACTGCGAATGCAATGTCTGGGCGAGTTCCAAGCATTAAGTATAGCAAGGAACTGATGACTTGTTGGAAGAGTGTCCTAATCTGAGGGTCGACTGTGCCTTCATAGGCAGCAGGTTGATACTCTTGTGGAAGTGGTGTAGGAGCCATTCGAGCATTAATGAGGTCAAATCGTGTTAGGATTTTTTCTAAGTAGGCGCATTGATCTATTAGGATCTTGCTGCCGTCTCATTTTATGCTCATGTGTAGGAATTCCTTGGCAGGACCTAGGTCTCTGCATTCCCATTGTTTCATGAAGGCTTCTTTAACCACTTTGACCGCTTTAAGGTCAGGTCCACAGAATAGAGCATCGTCGACATAGATAATAGCAACAATGTTGACGTCTTTCACCATTCTGAAGATGAATATGCCGGCTTCGGACTTTAGACGTTCAAATCCGAGTTCTTTCATGGACTTGTTTAGAGTCTCCCACCAGGCTAGTCCGGCCTGTTTAAGGCCATAGAGGGCACGCTTTAGGCAGAGCACTTTATGCTCTTGTCCTCTGACTGTAAAGCCTTCGGGTTGCTTCATGTAGATCTCTTCTTCAAGCTTGCCATATAAGTAGGCGCTTCGAACATCTAAGGCCTCGATGTGCCAGTTCTCTAGAGAGGCCAGTGCGAGCATTAAGCACACCGTCTCAAACCTTACAACAGGGGAGAATATATTATCGAAATCGATCCCTTCGATTTGGGAGAAGCCTTTCGCTATAAGGCGGGCGCGTTTGCGGCCATCAGGTTTGACGTCAAATACCTAGCGATTGGCAATGACTTTGCGGCCTTTTGGCACATCAACAAGTTCGAAGACTTGTCTTTCTCGGAGCATGTCAAGTTCTTTTTGACATACATCTCTCCAATCCTTTTGCTCATTTGAAGGCAGGGTTTGCATGTCCCTGTAGGTCCATTCCCGGTGTGGTTTATCAGTGACTGTTGATAACGCCTTTGACAATAAGAATGTCGCGAGTCCAGATCCCCCTTCACGACATAGGTGCGCTACGTGATCCTCTTCATGAGAAGGGGGGGTGGTAGCAGCAGTTGTGTCAGGAAAACTGCCAGGCACCAGCCATGGGCAAGCAGTGTGTTCCTCGCGCTCGATATCTCGTGTCTGATCGACGGGATGATGATCGTCGCCATAGACATTGTCAGGGCGGACAGGGGGTCTGCGAATGCAGCCGGAGCGGTGCGGCACAGTTGGAGGTGTAACAGGACGAGGAGGATGACTTTGATGAGTGATTCCATCATCTGGAGAGGGCGCTGCTATGGGCGCGTCGAGAGAAGGAGCAGGCTGGGCAGGTTCTGCCATTGGCCGCGGAGGCGCTCTGCTTGGTTTGTCACAGCGGGGGAACTGCGCTTCCTCGAAAGAAGCTTGCGCAGCTGTGAACAGGACATTGTTGGGGGAACGCATGAACAGGAAATTTGAATCGTT
This sequence comes from Rossbeevera mucosa, assembly GCA_038090415.1. Lineage (NCBI taxonomy): Eukaryota > Fungi > Basidiomycota > Agaricomycetes > Boletales > Boletaceae > Rossbeevera > Rossbeevera mucosa. The sequence continues at coordinate 2,735 of JBBPMR010000975.1, read as the reverse complement.
TCCCGGAGCCACACCCAGATATACCATTAGTTCTGACTTAGGGGCTAATTTGTCAGCCTGAACATCAGCAGGGAGAAAGACATATACAGCGCAGCCGAAGATGCGCAAGTGGTCGATCCTTGGCTTCTTCAGATGAAGGGCCTCAAAAGGTGTGCACCATTGAAGGCGATTGAGGGGGGTGCGGTTGTAGCAATGTGTCACGTGGGCGACTGCAAATTCCCACCAGCTATCAGGCAAGCAAGCCATATGGCACATCGCCTCAGCTTTGTCCATAAGGGTGTGCATGAATCTTTCTGCGCGTCCATTTTGTTGAGGGACATGAGGAGCACTTTCGTAGATCCTAATGCCCTCCCCCTTAAGTAAGGCATCATAGGCGGCTGATTTATATTCGCCGCCGAAGTCTGACATCCAACCTTTCACCTGCATATGGAATTGTGTCTTAACTTCTTGTAGGAAGTGTTTAGTGGCTTGTAATGCAGCATTTTTGGTGTGCAAAGGAACAGACCAAGCCATAGAGGTGAAATCATCAAGAAAGATGATGATGTATTTGTATTTTCGGTATGACTTGGTTGGGAAGGACTTGATGTCTGTGTGGATGAGTTCAAATGCGCCCTTGGCGCACACAGTGGATGGGGGGAAGGAGCGTTGTGGTTGCTTGCCTTTAGTGCAACCAGGACAGACATGAGGGTCTTTTTCTGGAATGGTGAATTCTGGGAGTCCGATAGTATGCTCTTTTGCTTGTTTGACGACTTCCCTGGAGGGGTGTCCCAAACGCCGATGAACTGTTTCGTAGTCGATGGCGCTTAAAGCAGCCTTTCCAGCTGGTGAGGCTTCTAGGGTATACATGTTACGCCCGAGCCATCCAGTGGTAAACGGGGCGAGTATTTCGCCATCCCCAAAAGTCATGGTTAGTTTATTTGTGGCGCCATGTACTTTGGTGCCTCGCATGAGGAGTTGTCCCATAGAAACTAGGTTTACTCCTGACTTGGGGATATATCCAACGTTGTGCAGCTCTAAGTAGCGCACTTGGTTTTCCATAGTTCGCCATTGTAGGTGCACTTTTCCAATTCCTGTGACAAAAATGGCACCGCCTGCTGTTTGGACAGGTAGTTGCTGGTCCTTTTTAAGTTCCTTAAAGTCGATGAAAACGTCTTTCAAGAAGGTAAAGTGCATGGATGCACCGGAGTCAAGTATCCAGAGTTGTTTAGTTTCATTCTCATGATGTGAGCATTTTGAGCAAGCGCAAATGTCCATGCATTTTTCTACACTACTACACAGGGATATAGTACTACGAGCTGTAAGCGCAGGTGCAGCTATTAGTGAGTTCCTTGTGGAGCAGGAGAATGAATTTACTGACTTTAGGTGCGGGATGACAGGCCCGAAGCTCCAATCATCGTTCTCTCCTCCTTCTGATCCGAAGATATCGATGAGATCTTCCTCATCCCAATGGTCTGCCGGAGGGGGCATGATAGCATTGCGGCGAGACGGCTTGGAAGGAGGGGGGGTCGGGGTGTCATCGCACTCTGGGATAGGCTCTAGCCTTGCAGCGAGCGAGGGAGCGGAGGAGGTGGAAAAAGAGGAGGAGGATGCGACGGGACCAACATTGGCGAGGAAGGATGATCCTTGCCTTGATAAACCTGCATCGAGAGAGCGGATCGTCTCGATTGAAGGGGCAATCTCAAGCCGACGGGCAAGAGAAAGTGCCTGTTGTATTTGAGTACAAGCAGGCGGGCCTTGGTGCCCTTGATATAATTGGGCAGGTCTGTTGGCAAGGGTGCGGGGATCCAGGAAAGGTTCAGGACCAGAGGTGTAAGCAATGGAGGCAATATGGGCGTGGTCGTGATCATGGCTATCTTCATGAGCATGTTCTGTGGTGGAATTTGATTTCTCCTGGCGTTTCTTGCCACCATGCTTGCCTCATTGCCCCTTGTTCTTTTTAGCACTGTCATCGTTAGATGACTGCTGCTCCTCGAACTTGGGGTCGTCCCCTTTGCGCTTCACAGCACTAATTTTGTGGGCCTGAGGAGCCTTCTGAACTTCCTTCATCTGGCGCTGATCCCATGAGAGGATTGCAGCCTGTCAGATGTCGGTGACTGTTGGGTCAACGAACTTTCCAGCGTTGTCCTTCTTCTGCGCAATCATCTGCGCAACGACATCCATGGAAGGGGGAAGCTTGGCAAGCAAAAGCATTGCCTGGACGTTGTCAGGGATGGGGTACCCTGCATCTTTGAGATGGGAATATAGATTCTTCACCTTGTTGATGGAGGGAGCGGGATGGTTTGATTGCGCCACCTTTGTATCGAGCAGCTCTTTGAAGAGCGCAAAGGCTCCGGTGATACCAGGAGCATCGTATTCTTCCTTAAGGGCGGTGATGAGGTCGGTGGCATTTTCTTGGGTGAAGTACTTCTGGTGGAGGGACTCGGTCATGTAAAGCTTGATCGTGCCAGTGATGGTGTCGGTGGCCTTGTTCCAGGAGATCCAGAAGTTGGTCTCCTCCATGGTGGCGGAGGGGTCGAAGGTAGGGCCTGTGATTGAGAGACACCAGGAATATCCGGTGGACCGGATGTAGGAGTTCATGACAGGCCACCATTGAGCCCAGTTAGCGCCGTTGAGGATGGGGATGGTGATGGCAGAGGAGTGAGACATTGTTGATTCTGCGCGAACTAGTCAGCGTAATGAACCAGCATAGTTTCCCCTTACTGGAGGTACAAAAACATGCAGCAATGAAGCGCAAT
>JBBPMR010000974.1:0-12966 GCA_038090415.1 Rossbeevera mucosa | reverse complement strand
AACTCATCCTTTCATTTTCCCTCCCATGTCTCGTCATCCATCATTATCCAAGCGCTAATGTTAGAGCTCCCCATTGGTGGAACTTCCCCATGATGGTGGCGCCACCATTGATTGAGGCCTCGTGAGCGTGATAACTGTCCCCAGCTGGACGTCGAAAGTCGAAAGCCGTCGAAGCGAGCAAGTCCCTATCCACAAATTTCCGGCTCCCGGCCGTGGCCTTTCTTGCCCTCCGTTTGCCTCCAAACTCGGAAGCAGCCGCACGAGACGTAGCCAAAGCACACCGAAGCATACACCTCCATCCACTGCCAGTGGTATCCCAGAGGCCTGCAGCCATAGTACACTAACGTTCACTCATACGCGCTAGTGACACAACGACAGTTGATTTGAGCAAGCTGCTTGATGCTTGCTACAAAACATCGGCATACTGCAACGAGCCACACTGGTTCTTAATGCCACGGCCTCCGCGTAGAGCGTTTGGTAGGTTCAAATCAGGTCTGCATTGCAAAGCTGAATGCATGAATCGAGGTGACGAGATGCAACTGAGGTTGGTCATAAGTAAAGTGTAGCCTAACGATTCGGGGTATCATCAGTCAGGTGGAGCTGCAGAGGGGCAGGGGCCCCCGAGTCAACATACTGAGCTCTTACACTCCGCAATGGGACATTTTTCTTCTTCTTAAACGTCGCAGTTACTCAACAGCCTGATACAAGATATTCGAAGACATCAACACCATGGAAATGTTGTTCTACTCATCTTTTCCTGGAGCTACGCAACATTGCGAGTCTAGTGAAAACAATAACAATCCCGAGAACAAAAGAAATGCCGGGAGAGCTGTGCAACATTTTTTTTTTCTGTGACTATACCTAACGGAGGTGAGTTGCTGCAATTTGAAGCGGTGACAAGCTTACCCCGCCTCTTCAAAGAGCCGATATCCTCAGAGGACGGAGATTAACTACATGCGCAGTGGTCCGACTCGGAGTCCGGCGTTACGCCACATTCTCACCAATTTACGTACGCGATTCATCGCAGTCACGCCGTTACACAACTTTGCACGATCACTTGCATTGCTTGCCAGTCACTGCAACGATGCGTCGGTGACCCCGGACATGTTTCTTTTCTTTTCTTTTTTGATTTCGCACGACACCCTCCGTGTTTCATGGACAGGGAGGGGGACTTGAACTGATGCTAATGCCTTCGTGATGATTTTTCATATTCGCAGTGCCGTACTGCTGAGGGACAATGAACAGTTTCTTGGATCGCACTGAATTCGTTTCAGAATTGCTTGGAGTACGCAAACTGGACCGACGGTCGGTTGTGACTTCATCCCGTCTAAGTTTGCACCTCCGATCGGAATTGCAAAGCTTGCGAAAAACATGACCTTGCCCGGATTCAACTATTCCGGGGAAAGATAATGGTAACTCGAGGAACTTTGACTCATCCCTAAGTTAGCGCCAGTTCGCTTTCGCTTGCTATGAACAGGTCAATGGGTTACTGGATTCCGGGATCCGTCAATGATCCTTGTCCTTGTTGACCCTAATAAGCCTGGTCATCATGTAGTTCATGTTCTGACAAGTTTTTTCAGGTGTTCGTCAGTTGATCTCAGAAACAGAGAAAAAGCGCTGAGAAACTAGCAGATGTCGCAAGAGTAGTTAAATGAGTCTCAGGGCGAAGCTTTGGATGAGTTCGTGATATGGAGGAAAGTTGCTTTGGAAAAGCCAACAACTTATGTACTGAATGACGTGTTTCACCGTGACCGAAGGTGCAACGATTTCCTAAGGCTGTCTGCGTAGTGAACGATCAATTTCCTCCGTCGCTTGTCCGTCACCTCGCATGACAACTGCCTCCTGGAGAATGTCAAAAGAACAGGAGTTTTCCAGGCGATAAAGCGATGAATCCTACAAAATCGTCGTAAAGTACCAGGTAGATCATGATTATGCCATATAACTTGCGTGGGTCACCCGAATCACCCGATACCAGGTGCGAAAAAAAGTTATTTCGAAAGGAAAGAATACGGGCGCAGCCAGCGTCGTAAGAATCGATCATATCGAGCCCTAGCCGCATCACTCCATCAATTTCCCGTACTATTACAAGGCCCTTGCCGTCGGTTGTGATGGCGGACCGCCTTGAATCCTTTCCGCTTTCCGGGACATCGATTGTGGCAGTGCGGTGGCTACTAGTTCAAGTTACGAGCGAAACGTGGGGTTTGATAACGAATCGATCACAGACGATGCGTTCAGCTGACCACAGTAGATATCGATCGCGACAGTCAGTTGCTAGAGGACCAAAGATAGCCTTAAGCTTACCGCGGTGAATCCCCTTCAGACCAGTGACAGACTGAAAGTTCTGTTGTTGCTTTACATACAAGAAGTGCATAGCTTATCCGGCATGTGGGTCTTCAAGTTTAGTTTGCTAGAGACATTTCAGGTTTAGTCGACATACAAGCGAACAAAGCTGTTGTGGAGCTCAGCTGTCATGCTGACTTGCTATCTTACCGACACTGTTTGACGCCACTCCATCTGATCACAGTATCAATACACATAGCCTTGTACATACTCATACCAGTTGACTAGCGCTCCTTCACCACAATGCTCGAACTAAATCGGAAAAGGAAGACTTGTGACGATGCGCGAAAATTAACCTGGCGGTGCTTATATTACCTAAAATCCTTACTTCAAGTACCCGAAAGAATCTTCAATGGTAACTCTCTTGTCTTCTTGGCAGCTGACGATCTGCGAGGTGGCTTGTAGCGTTACAGTTCAATGTCTCTTTCACGAGTTATTCGTGGTCTCTGATTGGAGGATTGGGTCAAAAACGTTACTTTTCTTCGCCTAGCAAAACAAGCTAGGCTAGTTTGCACCGGGTACCTAATATTTTACTCGTGGCCATCGGACCGGCGACTCAACGATTTCCGTCAGCTCAATCAAAGGCTGCGTACTACCCGTCAAAGTTCACCATGTTATGACATTCTGTGACCTTCTTGGGACCAATGTGATAGAACTTCATCAAGAATCCGGTGCGCTATGTCATTATGTGACTGAGCTGTCTGCAAATTTACGTGGGCAAGTAGTCGATACAGAAAGCAGGAGACAGTTAAAAGGCTGATGCGTTCGCCAACTTAAGGCCTCATTCAATTCAACCACACCACCTAGTGCAATTAATTCCACAGCAATGGTCCTCGCAACGGTTGTATGTTCCACCTAACTTCGTTTTATTCGCCCGTCGCCTCATTATCCCTCTTAGCCCACTTCAGCGCAGATACTCGTGATCGGGGGCGGCCCCGCAGGCAGCTACGCGGCAACAGCTCTTGCAAGGGAAGGGTTCGACGTCGTACTTCTAGAGTCTGCTAAGTTCCCAAGGTCCGTACTTGATACCTGAGATGAACCACGGAGTACTGATGGGTTCGTGAAACAAAGATATCACATCGGAGAAAGTTTACTGCCGTCCGTTCGGCCATTCTTGAGGTTCATCGATGCAGAGGATGACGTGAAGAACCACGGATTCTGCGTCAAGGTATGCGGCGGTGCTCCACTTCATCCTCTGGTGCACGACTAAGTTTCTCTTCAGCCTGGCGCAGCAGTTAAGCTTAACCAGCACAAACGAGAAGGATGTATGTGCTCCATTTCTTCCCTCCCAGTGCACTCAACTCAATGATACCTCAGACACCGATTTCATTGCATTGGATCCCAATAATGGATCCTGGAACGTTGTAAGCATAATATTTGCATTTACGGGTACATGTATAAGTCATTGAAACATCGCACGTCTACAGAAGCGCGAGGAGTTCGACCACCTTCTACTCAAGCACGCTGCAAAGAACGGCGTAAGAGTGATCGAAGAAACCAGAGTTGCAGAGCTACACTTCGATGGCAAACGTCCTGTTTCCGCCACTTGGGTGTCTCGTGGCGGCATCGAGGGTCAGATTTCGTTCGAATATCTGGTAGATGCCTCGGGAAGGAACGGCATCATGTCCACCAAATATCTCAAGAACAGGCGTTTCAACAGCAGCCTTCACAACGTCGCGTGCTGGGGATACTGGGAAAATACTGGAAGCTACATGCCAGGAACCAGTCGAGAGAACGCCGTCTGGATCGAGTCGCTAACAGGTCAGTGCGGTATCCACGCACCGAACGCTCTGATATTCATCCTAATGTAACAGATGAGTCTGGATGGTCGTGGTTCATTCCTCTCAATGATGGTTCGACTTCGGTTGGAATCGTTATGGATCAGGATATCAGCAACCGCAAGAAGGCGCTTCAAAATTCTACGAATGTGCCGAGCTCACAGGTACATTACTTGCAGGAGATTCAGAAATCACCTGGCTTGGTCAAGTTATTGGAGAACGCTACTCTTAGAAACTCAGGAAAGCCCGGATCAGTCAAAAGTGCAAGTGACTATAGTTACTCCGCAGCATCGTACGCAGGCGATCACTACCGTATCGCAGGAGATGCTGGTGGTAAGTCATACGATTCCCAAGTGGCTGGAAAACAAAAGCTCACGCGCTCAAACAGCTTTCATCGACCCATTCTTCTCGTCTGGTGTCCACCTTGCCTGCACGGGTGGTCTTTCCGCTGCTGTATCGATAGCTGCTTCCATCCGTGGCTTGTCTACAGAAGAAGAGTCGCAAAGCTGGCACACCGCTAAAGTGGGCACGTCGTATACGAGGTGTGTAATTTTCCCTCTCAGACTATGACTCCAGTCTCTCATCTGGAAATTGCAAAAGGTTCTTGGTTGTGGTCCTTGCGACGTATAGGCAAATTCGCAATCAATCAGTCAATGTGATGAGCGACGTCGACGAAGACAACTTTGATCGCGCGTTCGACCTGATTCGACCCGGTAGGCATGATCGAACTTTGCGCTTTCTAGTGATGTAATATTTCCTCCAGTCATCCAGGGTACCGCTGATGTTGGAAAAACTTTGACTGATAACGAGCTAGACGTGAGTGTACCGCTTGAAGTACGAAGCGTTCAGCGATCGCTAATCCAAATTTGTGTTTGCAGAAAACGATGGACTTTTGCCGACACTTGTTTGCTCCCACTGATCCTGAGATGTACGAGCGCGTCCTCGCGAGGTATATCCCTTCCTTCCATCCATCTTTGTAATGACTAGTGCTGACGATATACTGTCGACAGGGTCCCCCATGAACTAACAGACCCACAGGGCCCAATCCTGCTAGACGCAGATCTGGATAAGATTGTGGATCCCAACGACGAGGAAGCTAGGCACGTCATTGGCGAAATCAACGCCCGCAAGCAGATCCACACGATGTACAACCCAATGGAAAACTTTGATGCTGAACATCACTTTGGGTTCAAGGCGTTGCTGCAGCGCGGGAGGCTTGGCCTGGTGTCCGCTTAACTGAAAACATGGATGGGCAAGAACTCGAAGCACGGTTGTTCTGCTACACGTGGTGCTTGAGGTGATGATCGAACTGATTATTTATGTGCATATATATATATATGTCTCATTCGTGATATGGTTGCGACATTTATGATAGATGGTACATGCATGTTTTATTAGACTAGCAAAACTGAGCACATGCGTTCTATGAACACGATCGAAAGCGAGCCGCAAGCAAACTTATGAGCTATAGAGAGTTTTCGGAATGATTTGGGACGAAAACAAGAAGAGAAGGTGAGTTGCCTGTTGAAGTTTACATCTGACGCAAGCCTGGAGTTCAAGGGTACCAGTGTTGCAACGTGCGGGGCGGCTAAGTCTCGTTGGATGAATCATTGATCAGCCGAGATCTTTCGTAGCAATCCAGCTTCACGAACAAGGACTTGTTCGCCTCTAGGACATACATATACTGGAGTGGGGTGGATTCTCCTAAGGAAGTAGCGCATTCCATACCTCGTCAAGGGAAAAGGGAAACTCAGCGCCTTTGAACGTGGGCTGTATTACCCATCGCCCGGCAGGACATAATTGACTTCATGGGCTGCATTTCACTATCACATTCCCCTAGTCCTAGTCTGACACTTTTACTTTTGTACCTTCTTCGAGTCAAATACTCACATATTCTCTTCATCATACAAGTCTGGTAAAAGTCGTGATAACACGACCAAGATTGTGTTGAGCAACATCAAAACAACATAAACCAGGTTGCCGCCTAAAATATTGAATTCTTTTGAAATGGCGAACAAGGATGTCGTCAATGCTGGTCCAATGGCACGTGCGATTGACATCAGGCTCTGACTGAGCCCATTCGTGGAGCCAAGTGATTGTCTGTTTGGAGTCGATCTTGTGACAAAAATACTAATAACAGCTACAGGAAATCATAGATGTATTAGATCATCAATTTCTTTTCCCTTGGAGGGTTCGGACGTACTATATGAGACGTCCACGAGAACCATAAACATGAGTTGGATGACGATAAGGATCCAGACCATGGGTCCGACTTTTCCTTGTGTTGTAACGGCAGCACTCATGATCGGGAAAAGGAGAATCAATAGATAAAATGAAGGAATCGCACAACGGAACATTCTTTTGGGTCCGATCCATGCCATAATTTTGGCGGTTAATAGGCCCTGCACAAGACCGTTCATGACCCCAAGTGACGCCAAAATTGTGCCAATGATGGGTGGTGAGAGCCCTAGGCCACCAATTTCGGGGGGTGACGCGTAAAACAAGGGAAGAAGGACGAGTAGATTGATCTCTACGAGTGCTAGCATTGAATTGTTGGCGATGGGTATCATCACAGAGCTGGATTTCAAGAGGATCGATATCGAAGTGGGTCGTGTGCACTGGGCCGTAGATGGGGTGACAGTGTCCGCGGCCGTCTCAATCGAGAATACATCTGATTTTATCTTGTGTGTCCTGGATGGTAACGACTAAAACAAATGTCAATATGGCGTGACTCATTGTCAGATTGGCCGATTGTCATACCTCTTTCAGGAATGCCGCACAAATGATCAATACCGTAAAGGTGATGGACCCCGATACGAGAGATGGAAGGAAATAAGGATATGTTGCCCAGAATTCACCTCCAAAAATATGAGGCCATCGCTCTTGCGGTTTGGCTAGTAAGCCGCCATAAAATGGACTGCAGAGCCCCGTAAGCTATGATCTATATGGCACCTGAATGTTGACGCTTACGCGATTGTACTGCCGATTCCAAAAATGGACGTAGTAAGGGCAAAGACCCGAGCCATGTTCGTGTAGTCCGTTATATCACCAAGCATGCTCTTCATCACCCCAATGTTGCCATTAAGAAGACCCGCAATACATCGACTTGGTCAATCGCTTTAGCCAACTCTCGGACGGTCAAGTCGTTGTCACTCACCTGATAATAAGCGCGCCGAGTGTTCTTGATAAGCCGAAGGCAATATTAGACACACTAACACCGAACAAACCAAGCAAAACAAGCGGCCGACGGCCGATAAAGTCAGACATTTGGCTCCATTGCCAGCTGGTGAGGGCCTGCATGACGAAGAAGAGCGATTCCTGCAGAAAATGAGAATGGAACCCTCTCTGTTGATGAAAGAATGCGCTCACGATAAGACCCGCATAGTAGCCTATCTTACGGTCGTCTCCACCCGTAACGCCGAGTTCACCAATGAGCTTCATTTCGAACCCCATTCAAGGGTAAGCGTCAGATCATGTCAGAGCAAGCAAGATGCAACAACAAGGACTGACCCACCTGATTGATGAACGGAAAAATGTATGCAGACGAGACAGGTTCCGCCATCACGGCAAGGAAGATAATGCATATCTGAGACCATGGCAAGGATGTCCTGGACCTTGAGTGGAGAAGGGGAGCCCGCTCGCTAAGCGCCCGGTCATCATGATCACGGCGCTCCATGGTAGGAGCGAGGAATGGAGGCCGAAGAATAACCCGCCCATTGGCAAATTACCGTGACTATATACTTAGTACAAAATAGTCGGCATGAAGTAACACAGCGGTTACATAACATAACATGCTTTCTCGGCTAATTCATGGAAGATGATAATATATGGGCTGCAGTGGGGAATGTTGAAGAACTGCAAGTCACCACGGAACGCTCGTAGATCAGTAGACTCGCATTATCATATATACTTCTGTATAAACAGCGGTTACTACCTGCTACGATGCAACTCATGCGATCAACTTCCAATAGCAAATATGTGATTAGCCAGGCACAATTAACTGGAGTAGGCAAGACCACGGGTACGCACACAGGTTACACTCATACCATTGACGCTGTTACGAACGTGGCCACCGCGAGGGTGGTGGTGGTGGTAGTGGCATGGTCAGCCAACACTTCGCCGTTCGCCATCGTTGGATCATTCGTCATTATCGTCATCATTGTGGCGGAGTGTGGTGATGGCGGTGGTGCCGTCGACACGTCCGAGCCACCATCCCGAGTCGTTGTGGCAGGCTGTCATTGTCGTGGTACATAGCGCCGAGTGGCATGGAGTTGGTGCCCTTCCAGTGATAGTGGTGTCATCGCACCCGGTGGTGGTTGTGCTGATGCGTCGCCGTTCGTCGTCGCCACATTGTGGCATGCTGGCGTCATGGCCATTGTGGCGGCGGCGGCAGCGCTGTCAACGTGTCACTGTCTGTCGTCATTGTGGCATCGTGTTACTACTCGGCGTGTCACCAACATCTTCAAGGTGACACAGCCTTCGTGGATCCTGTGGGCGTCGTCGGCGTCCAAACTTTTCCGTCCCATGATGCTACACAAGGCTTTTGAAAGATTACATTCTACCGGAGGTTGTGAATACGACAAAGCAAGTGAGGTACTCATAGAGTCCATCAGTGACTTTACACGACGCAAATTTTGGATTCCTGATTTCGACAAGCTTGTGGAAGCGGTGGCGCCCGACCATCACCATTTCCAGGGTTCTGTATGTGACGCCCGACGATCAACGCTTGAGAGAGATGGCAATTAATTGGTGCCGTTTGGGACAAGGAAGATGGGTTCTCTCAAGATCGAGCCAACTGTGATGCCATCCTGTACAGCACAGAAAATAAGCCAAACAAGTTACAACTCAATTGGCTCATGCTTCATGATTGACAGATAGGTTTTTTGTGCTTATATTTACATAGTAGAATCTGCGCATATGATCTGATCGTACAACAAAACCTACATATCTAAAGCCCTGTCATGTTGCACGAGCTTAGCCCCTCCGACAATGCAGGGACCGCAATCAAGGTTCAGGCATGCCAGTGATTGATACATCAGGAATGGAATTCAAGATGGAGGGACACATCCCAGATTCTGATTCATCTGACTCTCCTCTGTGAAATGTGGGATAGGAGCAGTTGGATCGAGAGGTAATGTCACAAAAATCTTCGATAACTATGAGTCTATCATCAAACATGGGAACAATGCATACACAAAATGACGTCATATCAAACACACGATTGATACAGGGTGGCAAAGCAGAAGGCTGCCTTGTGGTATCTCAAGCTCAAGCTTGATCAATACTTCCGGTTCTCAATGGAAAATATAATATCACAGGGAGCCTACGCATATTGGCATACTATCACATCACGGTCATGCCAAAAAATTCCCCACTAAACACTGCTCTCGCGCTGAACTGGATTAGTGAGACCCGTCTGGTATGTTGGTTCACCTTCAATACCTGGCATGAGATCCATGAGCACAAGGCCTCCAATTGGCCAGATGACAGGGTCCAGGAAATGAACGCACAAACTACTGAATCACAGAACCCATGGTGGCAGCACCAGCAATGTTTAAACCCATTCGCGAATACAAACGGTGACCGATGATGGCACTCGTGTGATACAGTTGAAATGGTCATAATGCATAGAGTTGGGACCCAGCAAATCTTGATGCACTGCCATGGATATGCAAAGACAACTACGTGTGACAATGCGTGACATGTTATGTCACAGGCTTATTCATCAACTACTATGTTAGTGCTAGCACCACCACAAGCTACACCACGCTCATTAGACTAGAGAACCACCTTCCGAGTCTTGCCATGTTCGAAAATGCTCCACAATGTCAGCCTGTGAAGTATGGGGGTGAGCATCAACATAAGCATAGACATCACACCAGGCACCAAGGTCCAGGTTCTGGTGCAATGTCCGTGGTGGCTTGGTAGATGTCCTGGATCCATCTTCTGTGTGCTTTTGTCGTTTTGCAGCGTAATTGGCAGGTTTATGGCGGGGCTTCCTTTTTGCATGGAGCATCGTCCTTGGGAGAGTTTCGACGGAAAAAATTTGCAAGTCACGAGTTCCAACCAGTCACACCTGCCTATTTGGGCTCCATTGTAATGCATTTTCCGTGATTGACACCATGCATTAGGCATTATGCAAAATATGCCTCATTTTGGGTGCGCCCAACTCGGGACCTGCCCAAAACCAATGCATTAATAAATTTATGCATTGCTAGTATATGCATTACTACCATTTCAACTGTAGATTGCTTTGCGGCGGGAAGAGGCAAAAGGCTGTATGATGACTCAATAAAGAAAAGGTGGAAAAAACATCACAACAAGGACAAAGCCAGCGAGGACCGCGCACAATGCGCAAGCAAAGATAATCATCCGTTCGCGGATAACTATGTATCCATTCAGTCGGGCGAGGCACAGCCGTCTTCGTATCAAATTCGAGTGAGCCGATTTAATTTCGAAAGACGTCGTTTGTTGGGTTTTTCCCGCTTCGCTAATGCGGACGGGCTTGGGATACGATAAATTGACGGAATTGCACCCGCAGCCCTCTGGGCCTGAAGCGCAGTGACAGGCACGCAAGTCGACAGAAAGCCGTTCAACTGGCGCAGCGCTGCGAGTCCGTCCATACGGATCAAAGGAACCAGGGCGCCAATGAAGGCATTAGATCCTCTTGTTGATCGCGCCAGGATCCTTCGGAGCAGTGCATATAATATATACAAGCAATCGTGGCAATACGGTCGAGGGCAACAATCTCCTAAGGTCCTTCATAAGGACTGGCAGGTTCTCCAGACGGAAACATTGAGGGCGGCCCCCTATCATTCGAACCCTACACTTTGGGAATGAGGGAGAAACAAAAATGTTGTGGACGAAAAAAAATCTTTAATTAAGCGTATGCTGAACCCACATGACCAGGAAGGAGCTCATTGGACGCTCCTCAGCGAAAGCCCGAAATTTCTGTTGCGATTATTCTGTCGTTTCTCGTCATGAATACTACACTGTATATAATCTGTTTGTGCCACAGTAAGTGAGATGCGCACCTATATACTTGACCGCTACTGGTGTAATACTCCATACATCTCGTAAAAATGGTGTCGAGTACATATCGGTATGGTTCAAAAGGCCGCCTTGGGATGTTTGAGTGTTCATATTGCATATGTGCACTAATGCAGCGGCAGTACATATTCAAAATTCGTGGACATTTCCATACTGGACTCGAAGTGCAGTCCACCGACTCGGAGTTTGGTGTTGTTTTTATTTTATTTTAACGAAGGATTGCGTTTAGGACCAAGTCCATGGCTATAAAACATCAGAGATTAATATACCCCCTCCGACAAAAAAAACCTGCACAAAATCATAACCGCACGCAATTGTCAGCGCACCAATCACAGAAAAACACTGACAGATGAAAAATAACTACTCGCCGCAATAGTATACTTGGAACTTGATGGGAAGATCACGCAATGTCAGAGATCGAGCTATGCTTGAGGCTGCCAAGTCAACTGGGGATTGGACCTCGAATGAATGAATCGTTACGGAACTGAAACTATGCAACCTGAGAGCACAGCGGACAGTCGAACGGAGCACAACTTGTGAATGAATGTGGTAGAGTCCACTCGTTGCGATCGCCAGATATGTTCCAACTCGTCTTCGTCGTCATGTCGATGTCCACACATGGGCACTGTGCGAATCACAATACCTAGTTGCAGCACGTTGGCTTCAGCTCCTAATCGACAACAGCATGGGACAGCATAAAAGAAAAACTTACTAATTGCTTCACACAGGCCGCGGTCCGAATTGTAAGCAGCCCTTCAACAGACATATGAATAGCAGTAAGATGATTGCAAAGAGCGGAGAGAGAGATAATTAAATACGATCGTTTCCAAGTTCAACAGGAGCGCGGGTGGCTCCCTAGTTGTGAGGGTAACGGAACTGCTCCTGCTAAAAAAAGATCTGCCCTCGTCAGTCTAAGGAGCGATGTCACTCCGACCGACTTGATGGGATAGCATGTACCTATTCGGTAATCGTCAGAACACCACGACCTTCTGCCACGGACGGTTTCATCCTACAGCACTCCAACAGGCTTGGATAAGTCAGTTTGGCTTGATAACCGTGTAGCTCACGAAGGTCGTGTCACCGTATTATTCAGAGCAATCTAAAATATTACCAACCCCACGTAAACCCTTAGCTCGTTGTACGCAGAATTTAAAAGCAGGAATGTTGTTATTGCACTTGGCGACCAGACAATCGGTGGATGGCCTAAAGATAAGACACGGTGTACACCGTTTTGTCTTCGGCAAAAAGAGTCGATGTTCGTATACCAATTGGTCAAGCGCTAGAATTGCCAGAGCGACAATTAAATATAGAGGCCGTACAGCCTCATTCATAGTTAAGCGTTTGATGGTTACGCAGACAATCAGAGCTTCGACTCTCACCAATACCGTCGGTTTAAGTTGCAGATGTGAAGCAGAGGTTTACTTTTTGCCACATCATATGAAGCGATCTAGATCCACAATCTTGTCAACGGCTAACTGGCTCCACATAAATTACACACCACCTCTTCCAGTCATGCGACCCATAACTCCATCGCTACCAGCAACAGGCCTTGTCTCACGCGTTGGTCTCACGACGGGCGAAAATTTTGCAGTAAAGCCTCCGCGGATGCTTGAGGTTTTCTAATGTTCGATTGGCACCCCGGTTAACGAGAGTTGCGGCAACCTTCAGTTGGACACGGAAAGAGGGCAAAATTTACGTTGTCCGTGAGATCTGGGGCTGACGCGACGCAAGACAGTTCCCACTCGCGAGCCTTACAGAGTAACCAGTTCCATAGCGCAAGAAATGGTGGTGATTGTGG
>JBBPMR010000973.1:0-12980 GCA_038090415.1 Rossbeevera mucosa | reverse complement strand
CGGCAATGCAACTATGACAACGACGACACACCGCCGACATGCCACCGATTAGCAACATGGACAATGGTGCAACAATGATGACACCACCACCACCACTACGACCACAACGTCGACAATGATGCCAGCACCACCACCATGACTACAACAACAATACCACCACTACCACTACCTCCACAACGTCAACAACAATGACAACAATGCTAGCACCAGCACCACTGGTACCACCACAATGTCGACAGCAATGCGACTGCAATGACAATGACGACTCCACCACCACACAATGGCGTGACTTCACCACCACCACCATGACTACAACTCCACCACCACCACCACCACAACATTGACAGTGACATGATGACGACGATGGTAACACCAGCACCACTGGTACCACCACAACGCCGACGGTGACTCCACCACCACAACAACTCAATGTTCAACCACCACCACGACGACAGTGACACGGCGACGACGATGGCAGCACCAGCATCACCGATACCACCACGCTGCCGACGGCGACTCCACCACCATGACGACTCAACGTTCAACCACCACCACCACCACAACATTGACGGTGACATGACAATGACAACAACGACGCACCACCGATGTGCCCCGGATTGACAACATGGACAACGGGGACGGCAGCACCAGCACCACTGGTACCACCACGACATCAATGGTGACGCAACTGCGACAACAATGATGACTCCACCACCACACAACGGCATGACTTCACCACCACCACCGTGACTACAACTCCACCACCACCACCACCACAATGTCGACAGTGACACAATGACGACAATGGCAACACTAGCACCACCGGTACCACCACGACGCCGACAGTGACTCCACCACCACAATGACTCAACATTCAACCACCACCACCACCACAACATCAACGGTGACGCAACAACAACAACAACAACGCACCGCCGACGTGCCCCGGATTGATGACACAAACAACAGAGATGGCAGCACCAGCACCACCGGTATCACCACAACATTGATGGCAATGTGACTGTGATGACAACGATGATGGCAACTTCACCCAACTGCGTGACTCTACCACCACCACCACCACCACCACCATGCGACTACGACTCCACCACAATGTCAACAATGACGTGACAACAACGATGATGTGATGACAACGACACCAGCACCAGCCAGTGTTTAGTAGTAGGATTGTGATTTAATGCTAGTGTCGTTCTCTCTATATTGTGCAGTGTGAAATTGTGAATTATATGTAGCATCACAAAGTGCTACATAGTAACCAGTAGTAACCAAGGGGGTGGTTCGAGACTCACTATGTATCACAAGGTAAATAATGAGCTACTATATAGTAATACAGAGGACTACAAGGTTAACTCCCTCTGCTATATAGCACTACATATTGGGAAGAAGCCTACAGCTGCTACCGGACTATATAAGCTACATAGTGCTATGTAGTAATTGTGAAGTTTGCAGATGTACCCAGGCCAGTCTTAACACCTGATAAAATACAAGCAGTTCTACTGTTATATTTCTACCTGCTTCATTAAGCAATCTCCTCAACTTACAAGTGAGTTCTCCACTGAGTCTTTCCCTTGTTGCACACTGCACCCAAGGGGATTCCCAAATCCCTTTACTTGGGAGAGTTTCCATCAACATAAAATTTGCATGTCACAAGTTCCAACTAGTCACACCTGCCTATTTGGGCTCCATTGTAATGCATTTTCCATGATTGACACACATGCATTAGGCATTATACAATATACCCCTTATTTTGGATGCGCCCAACTTGGGACCTGCCCAAAACCAATGCATTAATATATTTATGCATTGCCAGTATATGCATTACTACCATTTCAACTGTACTTTTGTTGAACAAATCTATATTCATTCAACAAAAGGGACCATGCTTTTTGTGCTGGAAACGATGGAGCCAACTGTGTTGTAGAATAGAATCATTCGCTCCCATGTACGCATCGCTTACATAATGCCTTGGCTTATATATATTGTAGCACGCGCACTACTGTACCTTGTCCGCTATCGCGAATAACTGCCGCCTGCATCGTCACGTCTCACCCACAAGTTACGCTCTCGGCGGCATACGATTTTTCAACAAACTGAAGTGCACGCCAGACGGATGAGCCTCCAGAGATCGTTTTTACTGCCGATGACTTATAACACTGCGCACGTTCGGTTTTGGTCCTTTCTTCCGCTAAGTTTTAAGTTCAATAGCACTTTTCTCAAGTTGCCGTTGTTCTCTTTTCAGCTCATTGTTGTCACGGAGGAGCTCCTTTAGTTCGGCCCTCAAAGCGAGGAGAGTCAAACTGGACAGAATAAGAAGCTCTTTCCTCATGTGGGGATCGGAATGGGACCTTGGAACAAACAAATGCCCAGCACATTTTTCGAGTAGCTTTGCCCGCCAATCAAGGTTTCCCTGGGCGTGGTGAAGCGTGTTCAAGGAGAATATGTCACACTTGTTGAACGATATACGGAAGAGATGTACTGAAGGTCAGACATGCCACTCGTTCATGCTCCGAAGACACTCGCGGATTGAGTAGTACAAAAACATCTTGTGTGGGTATTTGGAGTCGCAGGCATGTGACGACGCCCGGATAGCGAGTGATGATGATGGCAGTGGATGAGTTTGAGCCACGTAGTTTTCTGTGACGGTTGTCAATGAAGGAAATAAAGGATAGTCGTACGGAATACATACTCCAATGATCTTGTAATGCGATCAGGATTCGGTTGGTCGTAGTCCGTGGACACGAGTTTCAGAGATGCTTCAAAGAGAGGAGTGCGATATAAATCCTCGATTTCCAAGCGAACACCACTCGACCATTCGCAGCCAATTGCCAGGGCATTCTAGATTACATATCATAAAAGACTCGTCAACCGAAGGACAAACAGACATTCCGTACCTCGATCGTCTTCTTTGAGCACAGTAACCCAAACATTTTTGGTGAGCCAAGACCATCCTTCTCGATCGTGAAAGTGAGCCTAGCGAAGTTGAGAATGTCGGCGGTAAAGCCGTTGTCGGGCGCAAGGGACATGCTGTCAAAGGATATGATCCGCGCCTTTCAACCCTCCAAGACACCCGAGATGAGTTCACGAATCTCCATTCGTCCATGTTCCAATTGAGCCTTCAAGTCGAAGTGTTTTAAAATGGACTCGTGAGCGTGCTAGCGTTGCAATGCACGGAATTGCCAAATGTTTGGCGTTAACGTCACGGAAGGTGCGTACTAGCATGATCGATACAAGATCACCGCATCACGATCTGAAGTCCTCACTTTGATGAACAACTTGAACAATGTTTCCGTGCCGTACCTGGCAGTGTCTCGGCTGTCAAAACTGGGGCCGCCGCGGGTCGCGGTGCTTCCCACTCCGGCGAGAGCGCATTCCCTCCCGCTTGGCCTCTTCGACCTCGCCTCATCGTCTCACCAAGCCAGTAATCATCGTCAGTCAAGCACACTTGCACTTGAAGTGTATCCGAAGCTCCGCGCCTTTCTGCAGCCGTGTGCGAGCGTGCTCTGACGCAACCGTCGGGAATGATCGTTGCTCTAGGTTTCCTCTACCCACTCCTCACGCTTTATGGACTGCAAAGGCTTCTATGTTCGCTCATCCGATTGCTGAGTGCCAGTGACAACTCTGGTGAGCTCTGTAATCTTATTGTCGTTCATTCTGGCCTTGGCATGTTCCTTCCCGCCTCTTGCAATGTCGAGAACGTGCTACTTTGCAGCAGCCATGTTTTCTTTCTTCTTCTTTATGGCCATGTACTCAAGCAGTGGTATTTCCCCTCCAAGGCTCGAACGAGATCGATGTCGATGTCCACCTTGTTGTTCACCCTGATTGTGGTCCGCTCTGGGGAAGGGTTTCGGATGTAAATGCGGGACTTGACCTTAATGTAATCCAGACTATCGTATCTTTTGGTGTACGTACGCACTAGATCTTTTTTTCGTTACTTTGCATGTGCTAACCGGCGTTTTGCATCTTCGTAGGACTCGTATACGGACGGTGGAAGGCATGATGGTGGGCCGCTAGCGCCCGCCGTCGTGATCCCTCCAAATCCATTCGCGGGTCTTCGCTCGACTAATGGGAAGGTTTGGGTCGAGCACATTGCGGACAGCATCAACGCGACGCTTATGGACTACGCTGTACGTCTTTTTAAACACACGTCATGATATTTGTATTGAGTCTTCGCGAGTGGTCTAGCGCTGTGACCAATATCTCCCTCTGGCCCTCTAACCCATATCCAAGAGACTTTATCATGCAAAGTGAGAAAAAGCCAACTCGAAAGATAACCCAATTATGTGTACTCAACTGATCTTCGCCGCAGCGACCAAGTTCCTCGATCAATCAAACGATCTCGACCCAGACACCACGCTTTACACTGTATTTTTTGGCATCAAGTCAGTTCCTTTTTCGAGCACACCTCCACACGGCTGACGAAGCTCGACAGTGACTGGGGCGATTCCTTTTGTGAGCACGCTCGAGACCATATCGAAATATTCCGTCATGAACATTCACCTACGTACAGTCGACGGTAATCACCTTCCGCAAGCAGCCCATGACCTCCTCGGTCAAATGTCCCTCCTCTCCGATCCACCCACAAACGCACGCAACTTCCTCGTTACCGACGTATACGGCCTAGGTACCCATGATGTCTGGGGAGAAGCCTGGCTACAGCTCGTCTTCGATGGCCTCGTCGCAATTCGAGCCCGGAATCCTCAGATCAATGTCGCCTTTGCTAATTTTGCGACAATATGGGATGGGGTACTCGGTTTGAATCCCGGGCATGAGGCGTTCGGTTATGTGAGTAGGGAAGCCTGCAACCCGGGGCCAACAACGGACGATGGCTGCGATGATCCAGATCATCACTTCTATTGGTTCGTAAGGTGCGTTTTTTTGTCTTCATTCGCGGATTCGGGCATCATGGAGCTGGCGTGTTAATTGAAATGGTAGACATCCGTCGAGAGTGACACACAAGATCATGGCGGACTATGTACTGGAAGTGTTGGATAATTGTCGTGTGGCATAAGCATAAGCCTAGTAAGGCATCTGGCTTCGCTGTCAAATTTTTGACATTATTGTTTGTTGTACTCTGAGCGTACATTTCGCTTGCCTGTTGTATGTTATTAATGTAAAAGAGTGGTCTAAGTACAGTATGGATATCTTTCCATCACGGCTGACGTCAGCCATGATCTCGTCCCTCCAACGCTTCGTTAAGAGTTGATGGCCACCTCGTCCGCCACGGTCGTTTTCACAACGAAAACACAATATGTTCTACCTTCTCAAAAGTTTATGATCCCACTGGACTGGAAACGCTACCAACTTTCGCAATTGATCAACAAAGCCCTTTCTCTCGTAAAACCGATCCCATTCGACTTTCTAATACATGGTTCAATCCTAAGAACTACCCTAGCAGAATGTCGTATAGAACATGGTATCAGTGAGGCATGTAATTTTTTTTTCTGGTAGCAGTACGGACTGCGTGCACGACAGCTTGATTGATGAACAGGACAGGAAGATACGATTGAGGTAGAGTATTTCGAGTCTGTGCTGCCGCCGCAGCGAATGACCACGCTTCCACACGAAGATTGGGTATCCTCTATCTCTTGTTGTATCTCACAGTATGCTTCTTGCTTTTCGATTCCCACCCTTCTCACATACGTCCCTCAGACACATTTTGACTGGGTCTTATGATGGTCACATGCGTCTCTTTGACTACGCACGACAACTAGTCCAAGACATTCCGGCGCACCAGGCTCCAATCTCCTCTGTCTGTGTGATACCTTCCCCGCAATCGACAGATGAGTCTGTGCTTCTCGCGAGCGCCTCACACGATCTTTCCGCTTCCCTCACTCGGGCCTCATTCTCATGTGACGCTTCGCTGTCATTCCAAACACTCGCCTCGCTTCAATTACATACCTCCCCCCTTAGCTCCATTTGCTCTGATCACTCCGGCTCCCACCTGCTCACCACTTCCTGGGACCACCTCATCGGCTTCTGGAGTACCACTATCCCCAACGATGATGAAGCCACTCCGATGTCAATCTTAGCTCCATCTCCTGACCGCAAAAAAAGGCGCAAGATCGTCAACGGGTCCGATCAGGGACATGGGAAACGCATGGCTCCCATGGTCGTGCTTAAGTCTCACACAGCACGCGTATCTAAGGCGGACTTTGCCCCCGGCTCAAACGAACGGGCGTTTAGCTGTGGGTTTGACTCAACAGTACGGACATGGGACGTTGAAATGGGAGTGTGCGATCACACGATCGTACGTTTTGCCGTCACATTCATTTAACTATATTCATTTTTTCATCTATTGCTCACCCTCGCTTAGGCCATGGCCGAGCGGCCGATGCTCGATTTGGCGGTGACACCCGACGGCCACACGTTGCTCGCATCCTCGACCGACCGGAGTGTGTCCATTTTTGACCTGCGTTCTCCCTCGCTCGCGAGCACGGTGGGGGTGCTCATGCATCCCGCCACACCATCCTGTCTTGTCTATCCAAGCATGGTACCGATCATCCCGAGTCAGGCTTCTGGCCCAAGTCCATGCACTGGCACGGGGGGACCTCAGGTCTTGACCGGTGCCTACGACGGCGTGGCACGCCTATGGGACATGCGGAACCTCAATAGCGCGGTCGCAAGCATCAAGGCGTGGGACGGTGCCCGTGGGGGAAAGATTCTCAGTGTCGACTGGGTGGGGGAGGTCGTTGGCATCGGTGGGGAGGGTGGCGTTGAGGTGTGGCGGGTCGGTCAGGGGGATCGGACGTTTGGCAAGTAAAAAAACTCAAAACGGAACTTGTTCCTGATGCTCTCCTGAAAAACGGAGAGCTGTTGGCTGACCTATAAAAGGAAAGCGGTGGTATTGCCCAGATGTTTCTCTAGGGTAGCCGAACCTCGAAATGCCATCTAATGTATTGCGAAGTGATAATTATGCATAATGCGTCTGGGGGGATTCAGGGGCTACGTCGGGACCAACTTTCGAACTTTTCTTGGCCCGCAGATTTGATCATAGTACAAGCCAGCCTCTGACCTCCCCAGACGTCATCACAACTCTGAGTGTGAACATTTTCTGACAATTGACAGGCGTCCATCATACCCAATGAATTGGGCACGTTGGGATTACCATCTTCACATACTAGGGGGCTTCACCCAACCAGCACCAGCTGATTATAAGTATGCAATTTTGTGGTACAAGGTAGCCGAATTATACCGTTGAAACTGAGTAAACAATTAGCAGTGTGTTACACTCATACGATCGGCCAGCAGGCTAGGCAGGGAAAGGGGCGCTTTTTTTTTTCTACGGCCAAGACAGGTTATGTATGTACAGTTAGTGATGTAGTAGGGCGTACAAGCACAGCAGATAGATAACAACAAGAGAAAAGAAAGAAGAAAAGTACAACACTCGCTAAATCAGAAATCCATGATAAACATCCAAACGAGCGATAACGATAAATAGCGGAGACAGAAAGGGGAATAATGACGGCGGCGACGACACCGACGTTGCCGCTGGCCGCTGTCTCCTCATATCTCACCCAGCTCGATCTCCTCGCGTCGTACCTCTTGCACGTCCACGGTCGTACGTGCAAATGTTGTATCTTGCTTGGACTCTAACGTGCGCGTGCCCCCCGTCTGCGAACAAGTTAGATCCGATGCAAACTGGATATCGGTGAACCGTGGGATACGAATGTCGCGCTCGCCGCCGCCGATAGTCGACGAGACCACCGATGAGGAACTGCTAATCCACCCCTTTCCAAGGGCTTCTCTATAAATAATTAGCAGCGGTGCGATTAACTAGAGGGATGACAATGATATGAAACCCAACGCAATCACTAAATCAGGACATATAGCCAAACGGGAATCAAACGACCTCACCTGAGCTTCCCCGATGACTTGTAGGAATGCATAGGATATTGAATTGTCCAACGCAAACGGGACCAAGAACAAGAGCGAAAAGGTAGCATAGACCGCCGCAGACTCGACGAGCACTGCCACGACTGACGTACACTCAGTCGCGTGACCTGGTCCAAGTAAGCGGTTCATAGCACGGCGGTAGAGCAGCAATCGGATAGTGACAAGAAGAGTCACAACGACATTGATAGCGAGGGAAACGCAAAAATAGGGAAGCGTCCAATTGACTTGATAGTTGGAATTGGTGTAGGGTGACGAGGACGGAGAGGAGACCTGTGCAAGGAAAAAGACGCCTAGCACTGGTCGCAATTTTCGAGATTATGAAACCCGTTTGGCAGCGATGGACAACTGCGATGCTTACCATACGATGCGAGCTGCATGACCCCCATGATGGCGAAGACGACGCGTGCCGAGACAGCGCCAAAATCTCTGTAGATGATGACACACCGCCACACCTGGAACAACTGTCATTGTCGTGTGGGTTGAACCCAAGTGAAGTCCATACATACAAGCAAAGTATCAGCGAGCCAGTTTGCGAGAACGTAGGATACGCTCCCGATCTGGTCCACGCCGATGGAAAACATCTGCTGCTCGTACGCGCTCGGACCTCCTGGGTACCCACGATAGTTGATGAACGCCAGCTGCGTGAACTGAGAGTTGGATCCGAGAAAGAGGGAACCAAACGCGAACAGGATGCAGACATAGACGAGGAAGAAAATGTTTCGTTTACGACTCGAGTCCTTGCGCTTGAGACGAATCCAAAGGGCATGACAACAGAGCCAGAAAAGGGCTGAGACGATTCCATAGCCCGTCGCAGTGATAAGTGCGCCGGCAAGCCAGGCTTCTTCGGCGAAGAGCTGGGCTGGAGTCTCGTTTGGAGTGTAGGACATGAGTGGGGGGCCAATTATAGCCCACCCTTGGATGAACAAAACAGGGTCAGGACGGGGGCAATCCGCGAGAAAATTGAAAAAAGAGGCTGTGAAAATTGACGCTCAGGTGGGCCAGATGGTGGCGCTGTCAATGTCGTCTTAGTGTGGTTAAATCCGTCGGGTAGCGACGTTCAAGTAGGTTAGCAATGCTCAGGAAGTTACTCAGGGCCTCGGGTAATCACTCCGCCAGTCCTGTATGGCGGTTGTGATCGGTCCAATATTGCTCGAGGACTTGCAATCGATTTACACTATAATCCGAATTCGGCGAATGATGGTGTAATCTGTTCTCATCAGACTGATGCCAATCACTCGGTGCCAGTGATTGCATGCAATCTGGACCATTGAAACTGGCCCAGGTACTGTATCATCTACTATCAATGGTTCAAAAAACAGGAGACCGACGGGTCGAACTTGTGGAACAAAAGGTTTGAACTTTGGAGAGCGGTATCTAAAAACTTGAACCAGTGATACGCCAGGCCACACGGGCTCCGAGTCATTGACATGATAAGGAATAGTGTGGAGACCCCCAGTTCAGGATTTGCACTGTGGTGGAATATTTTAGGAGCATGGAAAGTCG
The DNA here is from genome assembly GCA_038090415.1 of Rossbeevera mucosa. NCBI lineage: Eukaryota > Fungi > Basidiomycota > Agaricomycetes > Boletales > Boletaceae > Rossbeevera > Rossbeevera mucosa. The sequence continues at coordinate 3,563 of JBBPMR010000973.1, read as the reverse complement.
GAAATCCATTTTACTGTCTTATCTGTGCCCGTTGCATGTGCCAATGCGCGCATGACGAAACTATTGCGGTCACGGTCTAGCCAGTGTTCTGTCCGCTGATCCGAATGTTTTTCCTCTTCTGAGATATAAGCCAGAAAAAATTACGTTTCTTCCAGACCCACCTATTCACCATCATGCTCTCTGCTGTGAATGACCCAAGTCTGTCTTCCAGTCCCGAGACTGATTCAACTGAACAAAGCATTACATCGCGCCGACCACATGGTTTGAAGGGCATATACTACCACCCTGTCACACAGCTGGTCATGCTCGGCTTCGTTTGTTTCTTGTGTCCAGGCATGTTCAATGCCCTGACCGGCCTTGGTGGTGGCGGACAAATGACTGGCACAACTTCTGCCAACTCAACATGTGCGGTTTACGCTACATACGCATTCTTTGCATTCTTTTCTGGGTAATCGTTCGTTCACACTTCAGCGCTCACGGGCAACCTGATGATTCGTCAAGCACAGTGAACAACAAAATTGGCCCCAAGTGGACACTCTTTTTGGGCACGTTTGGCTATGCGCTTTATGTTGGCTCTTATCTGTGCGTTTCCTTCTCTGGAAGCCGGCCATGATTTTATTTCTGCTTCCCAGTGCGATCAACATTCATCCGAATGCAAGTGGCTTCGTCGTCGGCTCAGGAGCTATTCTGGGTGTCACTGCTGCATTTCTGTGGACGGCGCAGGGATCGCTGATGCTTAGCTATCCGACCGAAGCACAGAAGGGCATTTTTATCAGTATTTTTTGGTCCATTTTCAATCTTGGGGCAGTTATAGGCTCTTCCATTTCTTTCGGGCAAAATATCCATTCGACGGTATGTTTGTTCTCGTTTACCAGTCCAAGCTTTCATCCCCTTGTAGAACAATAGTGGTGAGTCATACACATGACCTGAGATGAACATCTTGCATCATGGTTCTAATAATGTCATGCACTTCCACCTTAGTTGGAAATGGGACATACGTACGTTTTTGGTTAACAACTGCATCTTTGTCTGATACGTGTTTTGTGTAGATTGGTATTCTGATTCTTACTCTTGTCGGGGTTACCATTCCACTCCTCATGGCTGATCCAAAGAAGATGATCCGCAGTGATGGGACAAGAGTTGTTACGCCTAGGTCACCGTCCTGGAAATCGGAGTTCTACAACCTCTGGGTCGCTATCATATCTGACCCTGCTATTCTCCTCCTTTTTCCAATGTTCTTCGCAAGCAACTACTTTTATACCTGGCGTAAGTCGCTTTTGATTGGATAATGCTCTGCACAAAAATTGTCGTGACAAATGACAGAATTTAACGACTACAATTCCGCGCTGTTCAACATTCGCGCACGATCATTGAACAATCTCATGTATTGGGTTTCACAAATTGTTGGCTCATGGATGATCGGCCTCGTATTGGATACCCCTCGATTGCGTCGGCGCACTCGAGCCTTTGCAGGTTGGTGTATTCTCCTCGCAATGGTCTTCATAGTCCACGTATGGGCATATGAGTACCAACAGTATGTCATTACCTTGTTACCTTGTGCAATATTGACGACTGATCGGACAATTCTTCCATCGTCGTCAAACGCACATAGATCCTACACGCGCCAATCCATCCCATTCAATGCGCAGAAGATGGACATCTACGACTCAGCCTACCCGGCGCATGTGTGGCTCATGATTTTCTATGGCTTGCTCGATGCCATGTGGCAGACGACGGCCTTTTGGTTGATTGGCGCGATGTCCAATGATGCGAACAAGCTTGCCATTTATTCAGGGTTTTGTGAGCGAATTTTTGATTCATATTCTCCTATGCTTCGCCGCCTTGGGAGCGTGTTGTGTTGATGAAATAACCAGATCACTCGATTCAATCTGCGGGAGCAGCGGGTGTATGGCGTATGGATGCAGTCGGATTACCGTTCGTAACCCACCTTTTTGGAGTGGTTCCCCTGAGGCTGGCGCATGACGCGCCGATTGGAACTAAATCAGGTTTCTTTTCTCGTAATGCAGGTACATGAACATCTTTTTATCGACTTGGTGCCTTGTGGTGGCCGGGCTCTTGTTTTGCTTCCCGATGATCTATATGCGGGTCCATGATACGACGGTGTTGGACGACGAAGCTATGTTCGTGGCCTTGCTTTTGATCTAGACCGTGCCGACTGACATTGCACTCCATTGCAGATTAAGACAGGCGTTGGAAGAAGCGAAAAGAGGGCAGAATGTTGAAACACTCGCAGAGAAACGAGGGGGAATAGCGTAGCCGAACGATACCAGTCAACCGTCCAATGCATCAATGGCGGTCTAACTCGTCGCAATGCACACAGAAGAGTTGAATAGTAATAAGTCTCGTTTGTTGGGCAATGGGTATCTTGATTGAGGACGCACTTAACGAATGTGGGGAGCCATAGTATCCCTCGTTGATTCCACACAACTATCTTCTAGTAACTTCATGGGATCGGATGGTCGTCTATCCTCCGCACCTGTTTTCAGTCAAGCGGCTCAGGTTTGATTTGAGTGAATAGCAAGAAAGGAAAGGAATCTTGTCTACGCAAAGTGCAGTGTGCGGCTTGAAAGTGAGGAACTGAGCAGTTTATTGCGCCTCACGGATAGGTAATCGGGATACAGCAATGCCCAATATAATGCAGGTGAAATGATTCATTGAGCAGAAGTCATTGGTACACTACTTGGGAAACCCGCCATCCGGAGGATTCGTACCTAATCCGTTTTTTCTCTAAACTGCTTTGCCCACTGTATCGACATCAGCCCGTAGGAACGCGGCGTTGAGGCAATTTTTCTCACCAACATCGAAGGTATTGGGCGATCTGGAAGAATATGCCGAGTCTAGGTAAGTGATGAGAACCATAATTAACAACGAACAGCAGCAGCATCATTACCTCTCGTTCAGCGCTAACGGACCAAACGCCGTAGGCAATGGCAAGGATACCAGTCATCGTAATTGCAGTGTTACTTGCCCAATTCCCAGGACGAGTCCACCATCCACCTGTAGGACGTTGTTGGTGAAAGCCGAGGAAAGAAGTATCGATTCCGACGCACCCGCAGGCGACCACACGTGTTTTGGATAAGGGTAACGCGCACCACCTCCCTGTTCAACCTAGTGAGAAGGTGGATGCAACCAACAATAGGCGGTACGTGATACCATGATAATCTCAGGCGTTGGCAATGAAGCGAATGGCGGATTGAAAAGTAGGGTAAGGCAATGCTTACGTCAGATGTAACTTCCGCTGAAGATAAGCAGCCAACTTTTTTTCGGTCATGCGCCCGAAAATGTTCCGCCTAGCAATGCCACGAGGCGCATCCCGGAAACAATATTAGCGCCGATACAGCTTAAGATTGGAGATAAAGACGGGGTAGACGTCCCCACAGCACACTAAATACCCGCATGTCTCTGCCACACCTGACAGGCATCGTCCACCAACCCCGCGGGGGAACAATCTTAGAATATCTCTCCTTGGAGGACGTGAGAGTTAGAGCTTGGGTAGTGGATGGTACGTCGTTGGCAATATCGTCCTTCCTTCTAATGCTCAT
>JBBPMR010000972.1:0-12984 GCA_038090415.1 Rossbeevera mucosa | reverse complement strand
TCAATTATCTAATCTACTTCAGACTATGCGGTGTTGGCAATGACAAATCCTATACAGGAAATGCACTAGGTCACCACACAAAAGTCAAGACTTAGAAGGAAGGGACTATTGATGGTCGGAAATCAACCAGGTCAGAACACCTCCCTGAATGTAAAGCATGGGACCACGCAGTAGATCTAAAACCTGATTTCATACCCAAAAAGGATAGAATGATCCCACTAGGCTCTGCAGAACAAGATGAAGTCAAAGTGTTTATAAATGAGCAATTAAAGAAAGATTACATCAGACCTTCTAAATCACCTCAAACCTCTCCCATATTCTTTATACCAAAGAAAGACAGCAAGAAATGCATGGTTATGGACTATAGATACCTCAACAAAGGCACAGTTAAAAACAACTACCCCCTTCTGTTGATTTCACAGATCATAGATAAATTGAAAGGAGCTAAGCTCTTCACAAAAATGGATCTTTGATGGAGATACAATAATGTCTGTATCAAAGAAGGCAAGGAATGGAAAGGGGCCTTCATCTGCCATCTAGGGGCCTTTGAACCCACAGTAATATTCTTTAGCATGTGTAATAGTCTGGCTACATTCCAGCAAATGATGAATGAGATCTTTGCTGATATGGATGATATTGTTATTATTTATATTGATGATTTATTAATCTTCTTGAAACACAATGACATGGTCAAACATCGTGAAGCAGTACGAAGAGTACTTTGGAGACTTTATGAGAATGACCTATTTGTGAAACCATCTAAGTGTTTCTTCAAAGTTACAAAAGTAGACATGTTAGGAATGGATGTGTCAGGAGAAGGAATTTCAATGAGCAAAAATAAACTTGATGGAATCACATCATGGCCTGTTTCTCAGAACGTAAAAGGAGTGAGAAGCTTCTTGGGACTTGCCAATTTCTATCGATGTTTCATTGAAAACTACTCTTTAATCGCACAATCCTTACATGACTTAACAAAAAAAGATCAACCCTGGTGCTGGAGAAATGCACAACAAATAGCATTCAATAATTTAAAAGAAAAGTTTACTAGTGTGCCTGTATTGGCTTATCCAGATGACACGACCCCCTATCATGTCGAATGTGATGCACCAGACTATGCAACTAGTGCAGTGCTATCTACTCTTAAAGAAGATAAATGGCACTCTGTCGCATACATATCACATTCCATAACACCTGAACAGTGAAATTATCCAATCGCTGATAAAGAAATGCTCACGATCATTCTTTCTCTTGAGCAATGGAGACATCATTTAAAAGGAGCTCATCATCAGTTTGAAATATGGACAGATCATAAAAACCTACAATATTTTATGACATCTCAAGATCTGAACTGTAGACAAGCTCAATGGGCTCAATATCTCTCTTGCTTCCATTATTTATTAGTGAACAAACCTGGCACAGCAATGGAAAAAGCAGATGCCTTATCTAGAAGAGAGGACCATAAAATAGGAATAGAAAATGACAATAAAAATACTGTTATTATAGATAGCTCAAAAATACATAGTATACAAGAAATAGAACTTTTCAATAAAATTAAAATAGAACACAAAAAAACTTACTATAGCAGAAGGATCAGTGTATAAAAATGGATTATGGGAATATGATGGAAAGATATGGGTACCTAGGAACTTGCGCATGGAAGTAATGCATAATTTCATGATCATCCACTGGCTAGACATAAAGGCCTGAATAAAACCAAAGAATTGGGCTCTCGTTACTACAAATGGCCAGGCATGAAGTCAGATATTGAAACCTATTGCAAATCTTGTGATCAATGTGCTCATATGAAACCTTTGAATAAAGCACCTGCAGGAAAACTACAACCCTTACCAGTAGCATCCAGACCTTGGAAAGATGTTTCAGCTGACTTTGTCACTGGTTTTCCAGAGTCACATGGATATGATAGTGTGCTTGTAGTTGTGGATCACTTCTCTAAAGACATAGCTCTTATTCCAACTACTAAATCAGTAACTGCACAGAAAACAGCACAATTGTACAAAGACTATGTGTGGAAACACCATGGTTTGCCTAATTCTACCATATCCGATTGTGGTCTGCAATTCACTGGACAAATGATAATTGATCTCTTAAAATTGTTGAAAATTGAACAGAAAATGTCCACTGCCTATCACCCACAGACTAATGGACAAACAGAGCAAATTAATAGAGAATTGAACCAATATCTCCATCTGTTTGCCGCAGAAAAGCAAGATCAATGGGTTGAATGGATAGCAATGGCTCAATTCAATTTCAACAACACTATATTGACATCTACTGGATTCACTCTGTTTCAGCTCACAAAAACATTCGCTCCTCATATGGGTATTGAACCTAAACAAGTGAAATCACCTGCTGCAGAAGCATTCGTGTCCAATATGAAAGCCAATCTTGAAACTGCATATTCTAATCTTGAATCTACTTATGCAAAAATGTCATTGCAGGCAGATAAATCTAGATCTAATGCTCCTGCTTATAAAATCGGCAATCTTATTCTTTTATCGTCCAAACACTTGGCTATAGCAAATACCCTCCCAGAAGTTAACTGAGAAGTGGATTGGACCTTATCAGATCACAAATGTGTATATGAACTCTGTGGAATTGTTATTCCCTAAGTTGATTACTGCTCATAACATCATGAATGTCTCACACATTAAACCATACATGGAACCTCTTGATGGCCAGCCTGTTGTACGGCCTGGACCTATCTCCGTTGACAATGAAGGTCATGAAGAATTTGAAATCGAATATATTGTGGATTCCTGCCCAATTGGTCGTGGTTTCCAATACTTGATTCATTGGAAAGGATACAACAAATCTGATCATACCTGGGAAGCTGCATCCTCTATTGCTAAACATGGCAAAGATGCTACTGCTTTGTTTTATAAAAAGAATTCTAGTGCACCTTGACATCTTAATATGTCTCATGCATTATTCCAGGGCATTTTTAATACTCCTGTGATCAACTTTACTCCTGGATTGACTGAATATTGAACTCTGTTCCTGAACTTTGTTTCTTGCAATTGTTCTTGGCGATCTGGAATCTTGCTTATAGAAGAGGGGTAATGTTACAATCCTCATTTTGCAACCTAGCTTTAGCACTCATTATCTTATCTTATCTTATCTAAGTGCATGCCAATCTTATCTCACGTCTAAGCGCTTGATCTATATCTTATCTTGTCATATGACACAGTCTAGACTTATATGATGTTATACCTCATGGTCAGCACATGTTTAAGGCATGATAACCTCATTGCATAGTTCTAGACCACCATTCTCACGAATGTGTGAAGCATTAGTACTTATATAGTAGTTTCTCTCATGATATGTCATAGCATCAGTAAGCACCAGCCCTAATGCCACCTCATTGTAACCTCATGTACATTAGTATATAACAATGCCAATACCAGCCAGACTCTCCAGTCTATTCTGGTTGATTTTCGACCTAAGCAGTTCCCTCTTCCTAAAGTCTTACTATTGTGTGTGGTGACCTAGTACCTTATCTGTATATATTTGGCCATTGCCAACAGTCACATCAATCCCATTTGTAGTTCTCGCCTACTCGGACACACCATCCACGACTGTTGAGCTGTATGACAGTGGCGCATCACAGCACCTATTCCCATATTGCGAACTTTTCGTCAACTTCATTCCTATCCCACCCAAGCCTATCCAAGCCACTGGCAAACGCACTTTTGATGCCATCAGACATGGGGACCTATACTGCCTAGGCACGGACACTGCATGGCACAGTGGTCAAACGCCTCCAATTGGACTGCAGTGGTGAATATCTAGGGGACAACTTCAAACATTATCTTAAATCTGAAGGGACAGAGCAGAAACTCACCACACACAACATACTGCAGCACAACGGTGTGCTGAGCAGTTAAACTAGACCTGGTTGAGCATATCCGTATGGTCCTACATGCCACTGGCCTGCCAAAAACGCTGTGGGGAGAGGCATTAGCGCATGTCATTTGGATCAAGAACCACATGGCATCCCACACACTCAATGTTGCAAACACTAGTCGTCACTAGTTACTTTTTCACTTTAGAGCCTATAGCACCTATTTCTTTTATTTCATTTTGTACAAGTCTAGAGCACCCAAATGTAACACAAGTGCTCAGTCCTTTATCTTATCTTATTGCACTGCTTTACATAATATGATGTCATTATGACATCATGATCTAGACTTACATCTGTTAGCAGCAAGGCATGCTTCTCTTCCATTCTGCATAGCCTTGCCTCATTGTAGTAGCATGTAGTATAGCATTCGTCCTCATGGACAACACATGTATTGTAGTATATATACTTGAATGCAGCAACAGAACAAGCCAGTCTTGTTCTCGTTGGATTCCCTTTGCCAACATCTCTTCACTAAGTTTTTGTTTGAGTGCAGCGCCTAGACATTCTGTCAAAGGTTGCCTTCACTCAATGGTGGGATGCCACATGAGCTGCTGACTGGGAAGAAACCAAATCTGAACCACTTACCAGAGTGGGGTACGCACATATGGGCCTATGATGACTCCGGTTCAAAACTTGATGCTCAAGCGCGAGCAGGTCGATGGATGGGCTATGATGCTGAAAGCAGTGCTCACCGCATCTATGATGAGAGCTGACGCACCATGAGCATTGAGCGCAACGTCTCATTTGAGAAGTGCCGGAGCGATGACTCTGGGCAACACAGGCCACAGATCAAGAGGGAGAATAACAGAGCTGCAAAGAATGATCAGCTCCCTGGAAACCCAAACAAACCACCCACTGAACCAATCCCACCACCAGAACCTGTGGCTGAACTGCATTGATCAGCCCGCATATGAGGAAACTCACCCTACATCAAAATGCTCACCAGTGGCCAAGTGATGCATGATGGACAAGCAGGTGAATCCATCTTGCTGCGAGGAGTCCAAGCTATTACTCTTGAGGGCCAATATGAGAATGAGGAGGAGAGTGCAGCCACAGAGGCTAATGTGGTGGCTGTTGAATGGAGCGATACCGATACCGCTTATGCAATATTCACGGGAGTTTCCAAGATGGAAGCACTCGAACCGTACACAATTGATGAGGCTCAGAAATAGCCAGACTGGACATGCTGAGACAAAGCGATCAATGCCGAATTGAAAAGTCTTGACAATGCACACACCTGGGATGTTGTGCCATGACTGCCAAAAGGGACAAACATCGTCGACTGCAAGTGGGTCTTCAAGATAAAGAAGAACATGGCCAGCGAAATCGACAAATACAAGGCCTGTCTCATTGCCTGTGGCTTTACTCAAATCCAAGGCATTGACTATTATGAAACCTATGCCCCAGTCGCCTGTCTCTTGCTGTGTCTAATTCTCGCCATTGCTGCTCGCTATGACTGGGATATCAATGTCTTTGACTTCCATTCAGCCTTTCTCAATGGTAAACTAGATAACAATGAATAATATACATGGAACTACTCCCTGGCATTACCGCACACAGCCGCAACTTGGTTGCGTGTCTCCATGTTGCCCTTTATGGTTCAAAACAGGGTGTGCTAAAATAGTACCAACAGTGAAGTAAAGAACTCACCAAACTTGGCCTCAAGTGCACAGAAGTGGACTGGGGCATGTTTGTGGCAAAAATAGGCCCTGATATACTCATCCTCACATCACATGTCGACAACTGCACCATTACCGGATCGTTGAAAGAGCTCGTCAAAGCATTTAAGAGTGAAATTGGATCACAATTCAAGATCACAGACCTTGGACCCATCAGCTGGTTTCTTGGGATGAAGGTAGCATGCGATCGGGATGCCCGAACCATTTTTATTTCACAGCAATCATATATTGAAGCAATCCTGACTAAATACAATTTTGCCGACCAGAAACTGCTGTCAATTCCAATGGACCTGAATATCCAACTGTCATGGTCACAGTCCCCAACCTCCGCTACCAATGCCGCAACAATGCAACAAGTCCCATTCCAGGCAGCACTTGGTTCATTCATGTACCTCACAGTGGGTACTCAACCAGATATTGCATTCACCATGTCGATGATCACTCAATTCACTGAGAACTCTGGATTACCACATTGGGAAGCACTCAAATGCATCTACCACTACCTAATCGGCACGAAGACTTGGTTGCTAACATTCAGAACGCAAACCAAAAGCCTCGAAGGCTATGCGGACATGGACAGCACATCTCAGGAACACCAGCATGCCATTTTGGGCTACAATTTCCTCATCAATGGCAGTGCAATCTCTTGGAGCTTGCACAAACAAGAGCTGGTCACACTCTCGATGACCGAAGCTGAATATGTTACATCAACCCATGCTACAAAGGAAGCCCTCTGGCTTCGTTGTCTCATTAGTAAGATGTTCGGACCACTCTGCAACCTAATCACCCTCTTCAACAACAATCAATCTGCTATCATGCTTACTAAGGATGGTAATTATCATGTGTGCACTAAACACATTGATGACTTTGCTGCCGATATGGCTCACAATCTCAAATCTGCTTGTAATAACATGGAGAAAACTTGTGCAAAGCTGTGTCATAGAGTAGACAAACATAGATCTGATAGTCCAGTTTACAAACCTGGAGATTTCATGTGGTTATCCACTGAACATCTGGATATAGCTAATAGATGCTTGAAAAAGCTCACAGCGCAATGAATTGGACCTTACTAGATCACTAAAATCTATGGAAATGCAGTGGAAGTTTTGTTTCCCAAAAGCATCCATGCTAGACCCATTGTTAATGTCTCTCATATCAAATCACACATGGAGACCCTTGAGAATCAACCTATTGTTTGTTACATTTCACTTTTTTTTTTCCTTTTTCGTCTTGTTCTCACTACAGACTATCAAATCACTGCATTCAAACTATGCTTTGGCCATTTCTTTTTTTCTATGATGACTAGATACCCATTACTCATCTCACTGCTTACTCCACTTGCCTTAGTCATCATTTCCTTCATGACTCATCTTGATTCATCTGCAGTCATCCTGACTCATTCTGCAGTCACTATGACTCATCACTGATGCTGTGCATTATTCATCTTCTTCCACCATGTTCCATGGTATTCTATTTGCTTACTTACAGTGACTCCAAAAACCGTTCCAATGTTTAACCCCAAACTGGGGCATGAAGCACCCTGCAATCACCTGTGGGAATCTCGCTTAGCTTTGGTAACAATAAACATAGTACAAACCATTATCTGCAACTCTGTCTCCAGGGTCATGTGATTTGGCTCAGAGGCTCCAGAGATATATCCATTCTAAACCAGCAATACCATTGGAACAGTTTTTGGACTTTCATTAACATATATAGAATCTCAACTACAAACACATTTGTTGCCTATTATTTGATGCTATAAATAGAGACATATGTGTAAACATTGTGTCTGAGTTGAAAAACATTCCCACACCTCTTTATCCTTTACCACTACCATCATGCAATCACTGTCTACTACTCATAAGAATACCATTCTTTCTCAGCTTGATGCTGGCCATTTCCTTTGCTCTATTGCATCTAGTACTGGTGTTGGCATTGCTACCATATCCAGACTTCATTCTAAGGAGTGTTCTGACCTTCAAAAGTCTGCTGGAGGTCGTCCATCAAAGCTTTCCCCTGCCAATATTTGCCATGCCATTCATCTCAATTCTACTCATAAGGCTGAGAATGCAGTTCAGGTGACCAAGGCACTCTCCAATGTCACCAACCAGTCTCTCCACCCTAATACCATTCACCACCACCTCAAAATGTCTGGGATGAAAGCTGTAGTCAAGTCCAAACACCCTCTACTTTCTGCTAGGCATTGCAAGAATTGCTTGGACTTTGCTATTGCTCATAGGGACTGGACTATAGAGGACTGGAAGAGGGTAATATGGTCTGATGAGACCAAAATCAATCGCCTGGGGTCAGATGGAAGGAAATGGGCATGGAAAAAGCCAGGTGAGGGGCTTAGTGATAGGCTGTTACAACCCTCGATTGCAAACCTAGCTTTAGCGCCGGCTTATCTTATCTTATCTTATCTAAGCGCGCGCCAATCTTATCTTATCAATCAAGCGCCTGATCTTGTCTTATTGCATCACGTGACTTAGGTCTAGACCATTATGACGTCAGACCTCATGGCTAGCGCATGTTAAAGGCATGGTAGCCTCATTGCATAGTTCTAGACCACTGTTCTCACGAGCGTGTGAGTCATTAGTATATATATAGTAGTTAGTCTCACAATACGTCATAGCATCAGTAAGCACTGGCCCTAAACTGGCCTCATTGTAAACACATGTTTTGTAGTATATAGTCAATGCCAGTACCAGCCAGACTCCTTAGTCTGTTCTGGTTGATTTTCCGCCTTAGCAGTTTCCCTCTTGTCTCAGTACTTTGGTGGTGACCTAGTCCATTGCCTGTATAGGTTTTGGCGTTGCCAACATAAGAACAGACTCCATCTTAACTACTTCACCACTGCTCGCAACCACATACAGTTGCACCACCCATTCATCGTTAGCACATTTCGCTGTGCACCTTCGAGGCCCTAATCGCGCTGTACTTGATAGTCGGATCCCAGACTTAAGGGAAATCCCTCACATCGAGGTTAAAGAGAACCCTTGACCAGGTTACTGTCCTCGGAAAGCAACCAAGTCCCCACTGCTGCACATACGCTGGTCCGGCGTCGCTTCGGTTCGCATTGTCAGGGTAGACCTCATTCGAGAGGACCCTTCTGACCGCCGAAAAATAAGGATCAATCCCTTGGCACAAAGTGGGTCAGTGCAGCGGACGCTATACCGTGCAAATAGCCAGAATCACGATTTCTTCTGTAAGATTCGCAGCCTAGACAGAGCTAAATCTGCGCCGTAGCCAGGCACTTCCAGTTCCTTCGACTTCTACCATCGACACACGTTCGGGGCTCGTGACCCTAATATTGCTTTTACAGAACGATAGGACAGGTTGCGTGTGACTCTTCATGAGATCCCCCCTGTCAACAAGGTATAGTAGCTGGTTGTTGGTCTCTACGTGAGTATCACCCAGTTTAGCAAAAATAGATTATCAAAGACTTTTCGATCACTGCTATTTAGCAGTCTGCCCTATAGTACCAATCCCTTGTCTACCACTAATTGAAGATCAATACGATCCAAACGACATCACTGCCGATATCCCCATAGAATTCAAAGGCAACTGGCCATTCTGGTTGCAACAAGAATTTCTTCGCTTCACATTTGAACCAGGACATATCCCAGTCCTCTCCGATCACTCTTTCCTATACGAAAGCCAAATAGAATTTGCTGTCCTAGACCCAAATGTCCGGATATTCAATGGATCCTACACCGTCACGAAGCCGCTCCCCCACCCCAACCATCCGAGCCTCGGGTTCGAGATCGAGTGCCCTCGAGCGCCAAATGGAGATGATGCAATCAATGCTAGAGAGATTGCAAGCATCGCTAGCGGTCTCAGAAGAAAGGGCAGCCATGGCCGAGGCTCGCGCTCAAGAGGCTCTAGACTGATTGGACCAAGGTCCCTCCTCAGAAGGTCCCTCTGCCTACAAAGGCAAAAGAGCGGAGATCATCCCAGACCCAGGGATGTATGACGGGTCATACCAAAAATTCGACAAATGGTGGACCAAAATGTTGGTATTTCAGGAAGCCAACAAAGAACTATTCATGTCCACCAAAAATTGGACTTTGGCAGTCCTGTCACGAATAGAAGTGGACTCTGGAGAAAAGGATAAAAATGGTGCTGGAGCTTGGGCCCGCAATGAAATAAAAAAATATAGACTACCATCTGCAACGTTCCCGATGAGCCTCGAGCTTGAGAAAACCCTATCTGATCGTTTCCGAATAGGAAATGAAAAAGACATAGCAACGCGACGCCTGTTAAACAAAAAACAAGGTAAAAATGAGAGGACGCAAGTCTTCTTAACGCAATGGCTCGTGCTATATGATCAGGCGGGATGTGACTCTACTATGGGAATCACACTTCTCGAACAAGGAGTCCGTCAGGACATTATTTGACACATGTTCATGCAAAATAAACGACCGGCTACTATGGGTGACTACATCGGCACCATCCAAAAGTATGCCAACACGATCGAGTCCTTCGAGACTCGTTTCAACCAAGGAAACAACCATCGGCGGGACCCCAACGCCATGGACATTGATGCTGTCAATACCTCATGGCAGCAACCTTCAGCATACGGAGGAGGGGAATGAAAAGAGACGCTGGCCAATAACCCGTCTCAAAACATCAATGCTATTGGCTGCTTCAATTGCGGCAAAGACGGTTACAGGGCATGTGACTGTAAAGCAGCATCCACTCGCTGCCAAGAATGTGGCTTCTCGCGCGGAGGTCACCGAAAACAGTGCTCAAAATTTGGAAAGAAAACACGCGCCGTAGAGACAACTATGTCATCAAACAACCCCTTTACGAAGCCAGCAGTCAACTGGCAATCCGCGATTCAGGGGATGGATATAGAAGCGGCTCGCGCATACTTCCATGACATGGAAGCGACTTCGGGAAAAGCCGAGTGAGGACCTCATCAGGTAAGGCCCCCTCATCCACGAAGGACAATATTTCTTTTACTTCAGTTTCTTTACGTACTCGATGCCTAGATAGTGCTAGTACAAATTCTGTTTCATTACCTTGTTCAAATAGTTTTAGTCTTCTCGATGATCATGTAATTATAGATAGCGATACCGATAGTTCATTTTCTTATTCTCCGTCATCTCGTTGTGGTAGCCTACCAGATGACATAACCGAAGCAGCGATCTCGAAAGAGCGTGGCCACCGGGAAGTGACGCTTAATTCTGCTTATAAAAATGAAAAAAAATATTTCCCTTCAAAACCCGATTGACAGGAAAGTGTGCACTCTCAAGCCACTTAGGGAAATAATCCTAAAAATCAATATAATACAAAAAGACAAAAATATCTCAGCACAAGCCCTACTGGATAGTGGCGCAAATGGAATATTTATTGACACGGATTGGGCTAAGAAAAGCCGCATTCCTCTCACCCCTTTGGAGAATGTCGTACCAGTATACAACGTGGATGGCACTATAAACTCTGCTGGTGGCATAGCATACACGTGTAAACTTATTATAGACTACAAGGGACACCGTGAAAAGATAACTGTGGATGTCACCAATCTTGGCCGGAATCAGATGATTCTTGGATACACATGGCTGAGGGACCACAACCTCTCTATTGACTGGATTTCTGGGCATGTACATATGGACAGATGTCCTATGTCGTGCAAAGTCTTGAATAGTACATATTGTAATCATATGGAAGAACACAAGAAACAATACATAGCAAATACGTATACCAACCAGTTTATGTTACCCGATCCTAAATCCAAGGACGCCTTTAAACTAGTCCCGGAATGTTATAGAGATTACCTAGATGTCTTCTCGGAGAAAGTATCCGAACGCCTCCCTGAACGGAAAACATGGGACCACGCGGTAGATCTAAAACCGGACTTTGTACCAAAGAAAGGAAGGTTAATTCCGCTAGGACCAGCCGAACAGGACGAAGTCAAGTCGTTCGTGAATGAACAGATGAAGAAGGGTTACATAAGACCTTCTAAATCTCCACAAACGTCGCCGGTATTCTTTATACCAAAGAAAGATGGGAAAAAGCGAATGGTCATGGATTATAGATATCTCAACGAAGGCACGGTTAAAAATAACTACCCCCTTCCGTTGATCTCGCAAATCATAGACAAACTAAAAGGAGCTAAGCTCTTTACAAAAATGGATCTTCGATGGGGTTACAATAACGTACGCATCAAAGAAGGTGATGAATGGAAAGGAGCCTTCGTCTGCCACTTAGGAGCCTTTGAACCCACAGTAATGTTCTTTGGCATGTGTAATAGCCCCGCCACGTTTCAGCAAATGATGAACGAGATCTTTGCAGACATGGACGATATAGTTATTATTTATATCGACGATTTATTAATCTTCTTGAAGCACACAGATATTAAGAAACATCGCGAAGCAGTACGAAGAGTACTTCGGAGGCTTTGTGAGAATGATTTATTCGTGAAACCGTCAAAATGCTTCTTCGAAGTGACAAAAGTAGACATGTTGGATATGGATGTATCTGGAGATGGGATCTCGATGAGCCAAAATAAGCTAGATGGAATTGCAGCATGGCCAGTTCCTCACAACGTAAAAGGCATGAGAAGCTTTTTGGGACTAGCCAATTTCTATCGATGCTTCATTGAGAACTATTCCTTGATCACGTGACCCTTACATGATTTAACAAAGAAAGATCAACCCTGGTGCTGGGGCAATGCACAACAACAATCATTCAATAAATTAAAACATAGTTTCACGTCTGCGCCCGTCTTGGCATATCCGGATGACATGACCCCTTATCGTGTCGAATGTGATGCCTTGGAGTTCGCAACAGGTGCTGTATTGTCGACCCTTAAAGGAGATAAATGGCACCCCGTGGCATACATGTCTCACAGCATGTCCAAAGAAGAAAGGAATTACCCGATTGCCGACAAAGAAATGTTAGCGATCATCCAATCTCTCGAACAGTGGAGACATCATCTAGAGGGAGCCAGATATCAGTTTGAAGTCTGGACAGATCACAAGAACCTAATGTATTTCATGAAAGCACAAGATCTGTCTAAACGACAAGTGCGATGGGCTCAATACTTATCTCGTTTCGATTATTTATTAGTAAACAAACCTGGTAGCTCAATGGGAAAGGCAGATGCCTTATCTCGGCGAGAAGATCATAGTATAGGAATAGAAAACGACAACAAAAATACCGTCATGATAGATAGCTTCAAAATACATAGTGTACAAGAAATAGAACTCTTCGATAGAATAAAAATAGCACACGAAAAGAACAAAACCGCAGAAGGATCAATCTTAGAAAATGGATTATGGAAATACGATGGAAAAATATGGGTACCAACAGAATTGCGCATGGAAGTAATGACACAATTTCACGATCATCCACTCGCCGGACATAAAGGCCTAGATA
>JBBPMR010000971.1:0-12986 GCA_038090415.1 Rossbeevera mucosa | reverse complement strand
CCACAATATTTACATTGAGTTCTGTTTTCTGAAAACGTGAGGTTGAAACGTTTAATGCGAACTATACTAGTTGAGCTTGATGCAGCATATTTTCCATTGCGACATCTAAGGAGCAGACTAGCTCGTTCTCGGGGGCTCATTCAATACCATAGATAGCGAGATTCTTGCGCGAGATGACGGCAGCATATCCCAACAGTTGTCCGTATTGAACGGTGATACCCACACCGTCAGGTTCGTAAGATGGTGCTGATCATCGTGCAGTTCTCCGATCTGTGCGTACCACAAGGCTAGAGCTAGGTCACACGGTTGCTTGGAGATGGTGTACTGGACCATGGTTGCAATGACAACCGTCCAACCCCCTTTGAGCTTTCTTTGGAACGTCGTCCGTACGACCAGATCAAGCAACGAAGCATCGATATCCTTCGCACCCGCTCAGATTCGTAGATCAGAAGACGTTCCCTTCCATGAACTCCACGACTTTCGCATCGGAACGCACCAGGTTTGCGCCGAGTTAATCGGGAACTCCGACTCTTACGGCCACCTTTCACTGGTGTTCTCATGAACCCTGCCGACTTCGCCCTCGCCCTCGTGCACGATAATGCTTAATCCCCGCCTTTACATTCGACGCGAGGAAGTGGGCGTGAGATCCCATCTGAATGTACATACACATACTTACATATATCATGGCGACGCGATCTTCGTCGAAGACGGTTATTTCCGAGGGTCACGATGAATAGGTAGACACGTTGTTCCGTCACGCCACAATGGTGTCATTGCACGTACTAATTGGTTCGTGACAGGTTCTCCTAAATGCGATGATCAGCGATTTGGAGTCGGTGTTCGTATCCCTGGTACATCCTAGGCGGGTATCCCAGCAAGGTTTAGATCGCACGCAAGACAACGGAATACCGTGTGTTGTAGATTCGGGAGAGGGGGGGTCTCAGGAACCTGATCTGCCAATCAGAGAGATTTGAAGGTTTAGTCACGTTCGGTCAGGGTGCTTCGGCGTCGCATCCCCGGACCCAAATGTATGGATAGGGCGGCTGGCAACGTGTTTCACTCGGTGGAAGGCCCATGCAATTGGGTGTACCGTAAGTGGTCGTCACTGAACTAAATACTATTTCACATGGCGGGAGGGGGAGCGGCGGTGAATCGCGAAATTCACTATCAAATTGCGAGCGGACACATGTGGTGTGTCATAGAGCTGACACACCAGCGGGGGGTCCAGGGAGAGGCGTCGCCAACATGATCGGCAAGATCTGTAACTTCTCCTTGTCCCACTATCCGACCCATGTGTCAACGAAATCAAGAACAAGGTTCCAGCACGTATGGAGGAGACACACTTACCACGTTGGTTTTGTAATAAACGTCACTCTCGATGAGTTTACGCGCGGCCTCTAAGCTTACCGCTTCAATGATAATGCATGAGCCGATGATCTTTCGATCACCTGGGGCTGCGCTTGCGGAATCCGAGGACAAGAATGCGCCCCCAACGCCTGTGGCATTCATTACGCCTCCATCAGGTTCGTAAAGAGGGACGCCACCGGCCGATGCTTACGGACGGTACCCTCGTTGGTCAATCCGCGCAAGTTCTCGAGGTGGCCGGCCCGCACCTCGAGCCGCCTCGCCAATGCGCCCTCGTCGGTGCAGTCTGGAGCCCAAACGACAAACTTGGTCAAGTCTTGGTTCGTCGTCATGGTTTCAGGAAGAGATGAATGCCGATGCTGAGCAACCGGTCGTATACTTGAATGTTACGATGTTTCTTAGCGATGTGGCCGGATAAGATCTGCACACGGTGAAATGCGGGACTCGCCTAGTGTGCTGGTGTAAGCAGCTGCTATTGGTAGGGGAACAAGTTTGGCGCGCATTCCAATTTCCCATGCTACATCACACCAAAGTCCTCGGTCAAGTCATGGTCTTGCGTGATTTTGTCAGCGCATCTATCAAATTTGTTGGAAGAGGGAGTCGATCGCAGCTGCGTCATTTTTCCTTGACCGTCCCCAGGACTCAACCCTACTTGGTCTGGGCTCCAGATTACACCAGCGATGATACACTCGCACGCAGGATGGCAGTTCGGCCGCGGCACATGGTGACAGCGAACAAACTTATCAAGCGAGGCGTCCTGAGTAAGTGTAAACAGAGCGCAGTCGCTTCTTTTGCTGACCCTCCGAGTCGCCTCCATAGAGGTGGCTGGTGGATTGATTACCCCCGAGAGTCAGGACGCTGCTCCCGTGGGTAAGAATTTCGTTGGTTCGGTTCTACTGTACGATGCCGACTCCATCGAGGACGTCCGGAAATTGGTTGAACAGGATGTATACTGGACGGAGAACGTCGTAAGTTGGCTTGAACTCACCTTTCCCTTGATGCTAAATGATGCCATGATGTGAACCGCTAGTGGGACAAAGAGAGGCTAGTCATTCTTCCTATGCTCATGGCCACCACTCTCCCGGAGAAGGCGGGAATCACACAACCAACTCCAGAAGACTGATGCGGGGCTATGAAGCGTTCTGGGCCATATTGTCTTAGTTGCCGTACGATTTCAGTGCAGATCAAATTATGGACGGGGATCTGCCGAAAAGCATAGGCAATTATTCGTAAATTATTTCCCCTACACGAGTGACTACCAAGATCTCGTTTACTGAACCAAATCTGAATCGGATGCCAAGCTGTCGGTTGCAGCCGCGGAGGATCATAGAATTTGACGTTCTTCTGTTATGGTTTGATCCAGCGGAACTGCCGAAGCTGCTTCTGATATAGAATATCTAGTCCTGGGAGTCATCCTGTATACGGGGCAGTGTCAGAACGATCATTTACGCACGTATGTATTTTCTGGGGCCCCCGGTGAATACGAATACGTCCCAAACGCTCAGTGTTCCACTAGAGCGGTACTCTTGGACCGGATCGGCAACCTCGTTTCCAGAGTCGTTCATCACTTAACCGTCTTCATGCGGTCTCTTCCCTTCCAAACTGCTTCCGGTCAACACACTTCGCATACCCAAATCTGAGGAATATGCAAACATGGAGTTCTGTACCATGCGTAAAACCACCGTTCTCTGCAACATGCAACGAAACTGTACTACTAATCGAGTTGGGTGTTCCCGTTGATCGCATGCGGAGGAGACTGACCGTCCGATTCATCGGCATACATTCTTTCACCGAGCATACCCCGTTGCGTTCCAAGGGCAGAGGCACGATTCCCGCGTTGCTAGGCTCGAGATTGGCGTTGCGTAGAGATGCACTCGATCCCATGGTTGCAATCACGACCTGAGCCACTTTACGCAGCGGAAGCGACCTGCAACATGGCCGGATTAAGCTTTGCAACGAGGCCTTGTTCACATGATCTGATCTGTTGGCGAACGCTCTCTGGGCCCCCTCTGGAAAGATCCTTGCAGAACGCCATCAGGTCACGGAGTCTGTGCCAAGTGACTTGATTTGCAGCCAAAATCGACGCTTGAAAACGGAGGGTGATTGCTGATGCCCGTCGCCATGCTTGTCCCTTTCCCGGCGCGAGGAGGCGCTAATCCTGAGATGCACACATGATACCCCATAGCCTTCAAGCGAGATGTCATGAGGAACGGATAATGCCGACCAGGGGAGACGCCTGAAAGCCCTCCATTGTTCTTTTCTCCGCAGCAAGAAGCTCCAGATACGATCGGTTCATTGTCGGCATACTTGCTCCTCTCGTAAGGCCTATCAGACGGGTGGCGCTTTCCCTCGGCCTTTCCTGTTCAGAACAGGGGAGGGGAAAGAATCAATCAGTGATCTCGTAACGTCATGGGCGCAATTCATACACCGGTTTCTCGTGAGAATGCGCAAGTAACGCATGTGTACGTCCAGCACAAGAAAATGGGCGTAAGATTCCAACCGAATGGGATGGGCCTGTGATATATGGGCAGCCTTCCTTAGGGTGCCGGCGTCTTGAAAGAAACCTTGTTGTGGTTGGGGTGTATGTACGACACGCCGAAGCCGGTTATTTCTGTGAGACACGGTGAATAGGGATGGTCTGATTCAATCATTATTGGGCCCCAGTTCGGAAGAACTTGATCAGATCCAATGACGTTGATTTTGAGAAGTCGGACACTGGGCACAGAACCTACTGGCTACACGTTTCCCCATCTGCACGACGTTCTTATCCTTGTCTGCACCATTGACCTCACTGAGGGCCAGCCATTACGGGATTTGGTCCGTCTTGGTATCATTGGCAAGCAGAGCAGCTCCCCAATCTCCGACTGGAGAATTCTCATCGATTTGGACGATTTGTTGATTGGGTCGGCTACCATCGGCTACCATCTAATCGTTAGCTGACCGTCTCGCTGACCCGAAGCGCTCGTAGTACACCGAGTTGTTGGCGATGATATCCTCGAGGCCAGTGTCCCAACTTCCAGCTCCGAGGATCACAGTGATGCGATCGTAGGTTTATTATTCGGATCTGGATGGGCCCTCTGACATAGCGCGGGCCATATGAGTGGCTCTGAGTCATGCAATACGTACCAGTATGGAGAAGCGCATGACCAAAGGACATAGTATGTACATACCTTTTGTTTCTGTCATTCTCCATCAGGAACTAATATGCATTACAATTTCCGAGGCTCTGGGGAACAACGAATGCGCGTCCAGGGATCCCCCAGATTCTAGAACGCGGGAGAGGCGGGAGTTATGTTATTCTCCACCGTTGATGTTGAGTACGACAGACTGAGGAGAAAGGCAACTTGAAAGGTTCTAAATTCAGTCAAGGTCTTTGTGGTTTCCGTCGTCATTGGTAAACATATGTATCGCGGCACCCAGTAGTAAAGTCCAGCGAGTCCAAAATTAGGTAACTGTGAGTTCCGGGGTCCTCCTTGTTTCCCAATTGTTCTAGTTATTTATTTGGACATGACAGTAAGACAAACATTAACTTGACTGACTCCAATGAATCCAACAGTTCGGCTAACGAAGCACTCTTGTTTCGAACCACGCCGTACTCCTGTCTTTGGGACCACTGAGCCGCTCTCAAAGCCTAGTATCACCCACCATGAGCGTCTCGAACTCATTCAGCCCTCCACAGCTACGTAAAGACTCCCTTGATTACGATTACAATGGCTACGACAAGTCACTGCCAATGCCGCCTCCTTTTCCACATTCCGAATCCAGCAAGCGCTCGGGGTCATCCAGAACGTCTTCATCCCGATCGCCTCGAGAGCGCCTTCGGAATGCCCCCACTGCGAAGGAACTCATGCGAATGCTGGCAGAGGAGCAAGAGACCACGCGCGACCTCGAGCAACAGCTCACATTGAACACATCACAGCTTGCGTATGAACAGGACCGTGCGGACATCGCGGAGCGCAAGATCAAGGATGCTGTAAGGCGGTTCAAGGAGGCCAACGACGTCCGCATCGCTGCTCAGGCAGACGCTGCCAAGTTAAGAGAGGAGCTGAAACTTTACAAGAGTGCCTTGGAGGAGGCCCAGAAAGAGATATTCAAGGCCCAAAATATTCTCAGGGACGTCGAGACACGGAGGAGAGAGGCCGAAGAAGAAGCCTCTCAATTGAGAAGAAAATTGAGGAAGGTGAACGAAGAAAAGATGATGGAATTGGCTAGAGAAGAGGGGAGGAAGCTGGGGCTCCAGGAGGGCATCGAGATGGGTCAAGACATTGGTTATCTGCAGGGCCGCAATCAAGGCTACATTAACGGACGCTCGACCGCTGACAGGGTGATGGAAAGATACTTTTCACCTCCCTCCGAATCTGAAGAGCGGAGGTCGCGGGGAGAACCAGACCTTCCTCTGGAAAGTGACCCCCCTTACACTGCAACGACAACTCGGTTCCCTCCTTCTGGCAGTTCTGTGCCTTCGTCGTCATCGTCACCATCATCCAGTGAGCGCGATGTGCCACGGCACCCTCGCAGTGGTGCTGCACGAACATCGTCTGCACGAACGACGATGTATTCGCCAGCCCAGGCACGTGCAGAAATCCCACTCGACGGTTTCATTCCCGAGGCAGATGCATCGATGAACATTCGACTGCCTGCTCCTCATGAACTTGTACGGCCACATTCGACACCTAGCCAATCGCCGTCGGCGTCACGGTCCCCTTCACCTCGGATTCGACCGGTGCCTGTCCCTGTGGACGTCCCTATTTTGATGGTTCCACAGCCACGTTCCCCTGTGAATCCAGTGTACGAGCTCGCAGGAGAGCGACAGCAGCGCAAGATACGACGAAGGTCATCCGGGGAAAGTGTGGGATCGTCTGTACGGACGTCTGAGCTGGGTATTTTACACGCGCCGGAGCCTCTTGCCGGGCGTGGGCATCGCTCGAGCGGGCTTAGTGTTATTCCTGAAGTTGCCAGTTTGCGAGAGGCGAGTACACCATCATCGAGTCAGAGCACGAAGCAACAAGGAGAGGACCGTGTGGACGAGGTACGTGAATGGATGACTATGCATGATGAAAGCATGCCGAAGATGACGCATTTCAAGGCTGGCTTCGTTCATGTGTCCATGCCTGCGCCACTGATGGCAGCAGAGTTGACGGGCCTGAAGGCACGATCTGGATTGCAGACACTGGGTATTAATCAGCAACGGGGATCACGTCCTGGAAGCACGTCGTCATTTGGGACAGTGGATATCACCATTCAGCCGCCGGTGAGTGATGGAACATGATCAAAGTGGAAAAGACTGATGTGAATTGTGACGAGGATAGTCGCGGCCGGCATCGAACCACTCTGCAGCTACGTCAACGAGCATGCGACCGCACCTGCTAAGTCCGGCAGATGCTGACCGACCGCTTCCGCTTCCTGGTCAAAGTGAGATAGGGGAGATGACGGATGACACGATCACGGTGGAGCTACCAAGTGGCGTACTTCCACCGGGGTTCGTGCCGATAGGGCCACCGACGCCGCGATCGGGGACGGAGACGAGCTATACGGGGGCTGGAGTTCCCCTTCCACCATCGACGATAGGGACATATCACAGTCGACTACCTTCACAGGACACGCCAGTCGTG
This sequence comes from Rossbeevera mucosa, assembly GCA_038090415.1. NCBI lineage: Eukaryota > Fungi > Basidiomycota > Agaricomycetes > Boletales > Boletaceae > Rossbeevera > Rossbeevera mucosa. Next base: position 6,009 of record JBBPMR010000971.1, on the reverse strand, counting down.
ATTCCACCGCCGTCGGGGAGACGTGGGGAGTCGGACGATTCGTCGAGCGATGCGGACACGCTGACGACACCACCTCGACGGTACAGGGTGCCGTCGAGCGGGGGATACTCTGGGGTGGGAGTGCCGCTGCCGTCGAGCGGGTACACGGGTGCTGGGGTACCACTACCTGGAAGCAGCGTGGGGGGCACGCCGTACTCGCATGGACAAGCAATTGTAAACGCAGGGGTGACACCGGCGGCGCTTGGTCGGACGAAATCAATGAGTACGGACAGGGGGTGATTAGTAATCGGATAGAACCTTGTTATTGTACTGTTCGTTGTTTTCGTCGTCGTCGTCGTCGAATGTCGCGATGCCACAGGCCTCTCGAATCCACCGAAAGTACAACGTAGCGACTGATTGTTTGTATTCTTTCGTATTCGTGTTCTCCTCACTGACACCAGCCAGTCCCACACCTCGGCCTGCACTCCGCCTCAGCCTCAGGCGATATCGGCCTCGTTCAGTACGCCATTTCCCATGGACAGCCAGTCAATTCCGTCCTCGACGGCGTGCTCCCACTCCACGCTGCCTGTGCAGGCGGTAACGTCCTCGTGGTCAACTTTCTGATCGAGTCTGGTGCCGACGTAAACGCACCCAGGTGCGCTCCCTCTCCGCACTTTTTCATTATCGCTCACCCCATTCCCACAGACTCCCTCGTCGCTACTCTGACCGCAGTCGCGACGCAACCGCGCCCATAGTAGGCACCTCTGGCTCCACTCCACTCCACTTCGCTGCTGCCAACGGCCATCTTCCCGTCGTTCGCACTCTCCTCTCTCGCGGCGCAATCCCCGATCACGCCGACAAGCATGCAATTACTCCAGAGCTTATCGCTCGTCAGAATGGCTGGATAGAGTGCGCAACCGTGCTCGCCGAGGCCACCTCCCTCCACACCACCACCTCTCTCCACATCCGGGGTGCCTCTTGCTCGGTGGAAAATATCGAGGCTGCGTTGCGCAAGCGCTTACATTTCAAGCGCTCCGTCGACCATTCCCTTTCCAGCGCAGCTGCCGCATCCGACCATGAGACTAAGCAACCCATCCCATCCGACCAGCCCTCCGTTTCTCAAGATGTCCGAACGGGTGACAGCGCGGTCTCCCCTGCCTCCAAAGCGATGCCGCTTCCGTCTGGAGGCCGTTCTTCCCTATCACACGCCATAGATGACTCATCCTTCAGGCCTTCCTTCTCCTCTCGTTGCACCCGGCCCAGATCAGCCGGGACCGGCGCCGACTCTCGCAAGCTGCACGCTAAGCTATCCCTCCTCAGTCTTTTCAAGAAATCAGGCGGAGACGGCTCTAGCTCGAGCATCGCCTCCCCTTCAGACTCCCCTGCACCCTCTCCATCGCCGTCACGTCCCGTTCCTATTCCGAGTTCTCATGCCTCCAACACCCCTCCCGTTTCTCCGCACGGCATCCCAATCTCCATGTCTTCTTCTCCCCGCGATACTTCCCATCTCCGGCATCAACCCCGCAAACTGGAAACCAGTGTCTCGATGTCGAACGTCAGAGCATATCCACCACATCCTGCAGACCTCCACACCGTGCTGACGGTCGAGCGCTCACGTAATCACACCGTATCAGGTCCAAGCGTGATCGTGGTTCCTGACGAGGACTCAGGGAGCGCAGACGGCTCTATTTCAGGTACACCCGTCAAGTCCGGCATTCTACGTATACACAATCGCTCACACTCTGGCAATGGGTCAACGTCTCAACCCGGATCCCTCCCTCGAAACATCCGTTTCGAGAGGTCTGTCTCAGAATCGACCCATTACTCAGGACGCGCGAAGAGTCCCGCCTCTCGCGCACCGTTGGACAACAGGATGCGTTCTCTTAGCATCCCTTTAGTTGGTTACCACGAAGATGGATACGACAGGATACCAGATACTATCGAGGAGTCGCCGGTTGTACCTCATGCTGTCCCAACCGTCCTCACGAAGAACGTACTCCATCCTGACGATGATCCAGAAGAAGAAGAATATGGCGTTCCCCTGATGAATTCCGAGTTGCATCCCGCTCGAGATCATTTGTCAGCCAACTCCCAACTGCCTTTTAGCATCAACGTTCCCCCACCCACTGAAGATGTCCTCGCTGAGAATAGACTTCGCGGGGACTCTGTTAGCAGTACTAGCACAACCGCCACTACCTCCACATATCCACGCTCAAGTTCGAGTGATGCCACGTGGAGTATTTCCACTCCTAGCACTCCACAGCTCCTCGGAAGCCCTCGCATTCGGCCTGCCCTTGGAGAATCCGACACCGACGCCGAAGAGATACACAGTCGTCTTCATAGACTGCATTTCCCTTTCGACATCGATATCTCGGCAATCTCTTCTCATACACAGGCGGAGGAGCTTGTTCAGCGCGCGCAACAGTCCATTCTGAACATGGAGCAATATCTGGAACAGAATGTGAAGAATGATTCAGGGACGGGTAGAACCCCTCTTAGTGCGAAGCTTGCTGCCTATGGTGAGAGCCTGGCTATCGAGAGGCGCCTGAAGGAGAAGGCTACTGCGCAGGACCCCGATCAAGACGCCACTGCTGGACATCTCAATGGTGGAATGTCACTGTTATCAGCAACTAAACCTTCTCACATATCTCCTCCGCCACATTCTGGTCATAGTGGTAAGCCGGCTGACTTTAGTCATTATCAGCAATTAACCAGGTTTCCCAGCTTCGAGCGGAAGGACATTGCAAGAACAGCAATCTGACTATTTGCAGCAAGCTACATGGGCGGCCTCTCACGAAGATTCACCGAACTTCGGGTCCAGTCCACCTGCGAAGTCGATGCATGATTCCCCGTATTCATGTATGCCTGACGTCGATGCGGACCTTGCATCCGACGTTCACACAGGCATTCCGTTAGCACGGGTGGCGACGACCCCAACTTATGACTCTACCGCGCGGCGTGGTCGCGAGCGAGATGCATCGCGTAGCTCTCAGAAGCTCAGTCGAATGGGCTTTTCCACTTTTGACAATTGGCATCCTTCCCCTGCTAAGGGTCGTGCATCTAGATCACCACCTCCGAGCCTTCGCTTTGGGCTGCGAACCATCATGCAGAGTTTTCAGGGTAAGTAGGGGTCCTTTTTTTTTCTCATTATTTCACCTTTTTTTATCACTACGAGATGCGTGAAACGCCCCTGACTCGTAATTTATTTCTTGCTTTCGTGTTCTCCGTGTATCGTTTTCCGTGTTGTTGTACGACAATTGGTTATGTATTCTCTCTTTGTTTCTTGGCTGGCATCCTCAAGATGTGTCACACTGTCGTGTATTTTGGCACCATGTAACCTATTATCAGCTCACGGACCTCTCGGACAAGTCGTAGCATGTTTTAGCAATGAAAGCCGTTGATGCGCACCTATCTATGGATTTGAAATATGATTGCCTAAAATGTTTCGTGTATACAAACATAGCCAAATATTAAAAGTTTCAAATCCGGCTATCCGCCCGGTCCGAAGTCGGTAAAGCGCCCCCACGCAGCTTCTGCTTCTTCTTTCATCGATAAGGACTTATCACTCCAACTTGGTCCAGATGAGTCCAACCACAATATTGAACTCCCTAAATCGGTGTGGATACGGCAGCCCCATGTTTGGTACCTTCAAGGACGAACGTATAACAGGAACTGAGCAGCATAGACCGAATCATGTAAGAGAAAAAGATCCCGCTGTCATGCCGACTCGTCATGCAGTACTATACGTTCTTCGCGTACCCAATAAACGTGAGGGAACGGACTGTTGAAAGATTAGACTCGGATAATCCGTTGTACCGTTTCTCTCTAGATGATCAATCACTATCCATAGAAACCGTTTCTTACTATTCTGATAAAAGTACAAGGCAAGCTTATGAATGAGCTCGAAGCAGAACCTTGAATGTTAACGTTTGAACCTTGAACTTGGACCGTCGGCCTTGTCCCAGGACATTTGATGGGGCAACTCATACGACATGAATTACGTGGGGTAGGCTGCCAGTGACGACTCTTCTCGACTTCGGATCCGCTCGGCGATGGTATCACTGGCACCCTGGCTCCGACCACAGGCGATAGGGAATTAATCCCATAGGTCCATTGACTTCATCCAGGCCCGATCGTAGTGCTCGATCGGTGTTCACATCAGTCTTTGGAGGTACCACTGTAACGGGTCCGTTTTCCATCACCCCACGACGGCGGAAGCTCCATCATCCCTGACCACATATAGGTGTAAAATGTCCCGCTGTCATGTAGACGTCGGGCACCACCGAGTCACGTACTTTGGAAAGCGCACCACTCGCGCAAAAGGATGTATTCAGACCCCTTGAAATATATTTGTGCACACAGGGCACTCTATGATTCCGCATCGAGTAAACCCGATGTAAAACCATTGCACAAGTTAAAGAAGCAAAGAAGCAAAACCCGCTCCGCTTCCTGGGGCATGACATAGAACAATAATAACTTCTGATATGTCCGTGTGCGAAAACAGATAACAAACTTAGAGGTAGGTACCCAGATCTTGCTGCGGATCATACCGGTGAACACCACCTCGGCTGCCTCTGTGGGCTCCATCACTGTTGCCGCTGCGGCCGCCGCTAGCGCTACTTTGACTCTGTCCACCACCGATTCCCCTACACGCCAGTTGATGTTTCCTGTTTGCGTCCGCACGGCTCATGGACAAGCCGCACCTCGGGCATTTCACCCTAACTTCGAAATGCCGGGTAACGATATGCCGGGGGATATTCCTGCGCTGCATGCAAGCAGTGCAATCGCCCCACTGGCATGCCATAAGCCGCCCGTCACACGTAAAATCGTGCACGTCCCGTAGATGACTGGATACGCTCTTGCGGTCGCCAGGAATCATCGCTGAGCATAGCATTCCGTGACTCTTCCACATACACCGGAAAGTGGTCGCGTTCGACAAAGGCCAACGTTCACCACGTGGCCGAGATGCGGACGTATGCGTAGGCGTGGAAGCTGTGTAGGTACTGATCAGTCCTCGTTCTCGCCTAAATGAGCGTTACCGGCGGGGGAACATACATGCGTCCGACACGGGGCTCGAATCATCCCGTGGCTGCACAGAACTCAGAGAAGACGCCGAACGAACAGCACTTCCACCGGTATGGGTGTCGATATATCCCCGGTAACCGGCAGCGGTAGCCGGTGGCGACTGCAAGTGGAAGGAAGAAATCTCGGGAGTCATTGTACCAGAGCCGACGAAGTTGCAGTGGTCGCTGTGCTGCACTGTAGCTGGTACAGGATCTACCCAGGAGGAGGTGAACTGCACAGATTGGTGTGTCCAGTCAAGGGGAAATTGGGCGGTATGTAGTTCCCCCAGGGTACTTGGAATGTCGATGTCTGGCTCTGTTGCTATATCTGATCCCATAGTTGATCCCATAGGAACGGCCGACCCTAGTTCATGAACGTTGCTGCCAGATGTGCCATACAACGACGCGAGGAATATCTCGTCGAGATGCTGATCATTTGGCCACACTCCTCCGTACAGAGAAGGGTCATCAACAGCGATGTTTTGCCACGAACTTGTGTCGCACGTATGGCTATAATCAAGCCGACGAGGTCATGAGCGTTTGCTCTTGAAGTCCAAGATTCCGTTACGCCTACCTCTGGTAGTGTGGTTCAGGAACCCAATGCATCTGGTCGTTTAACGAATGGTCCACCATGACCGATGCATTGTCTTGTCGGCGTGCTGGATCGCACTGGCCGAGCTCCTCTTCATTGACCTGCTGACCGAATGGCGTTCTGAAAGTGCCAATGTCAGTAAGAAGTTAGCATGGCTCGTCGATCCAACTTTAGAGAAAGGAGCCTTACCCATTTGTGTACCAAGTCATATCCACTTCCGACAGGGTGATGAGGATCTCGAACACGAGGCATACATTCACCTTTTAAACTGTTTGCGGTCGATCATCCTGGCTCCTCTTACCAAAAGTCTATTCAGAAGATTGATTTTCCGCATTTGCCACTTAGCGGATCACATTTGGGATACAGCTCTTTTTA
>JBBPMR010000970.1:0-12989 GCA_038090415.1 Rossbeevera mucosa | reverse complement strand
AAAAGGACAGATTGGGACAGTTTTTTGACTTTATGTTTGAGTTACATACATTAAGCCCTGAAATGCTGTAATGTCATGACATACATTTGATAATGCTTCTATTATGTTACCTTTATGTAACTCAGGGTAGGACAGCATATAAAGACCCTTTCTTTTCATGTTATATTTCTATTATTGCCATGAAATCCATTTCCACTTCTCAAAAGAATAATATTATCTCCCTTCTCTCTTGGTCTTTCTACCAGGCAAATACAGTCTCAAACTGGTCTAGGGAGGTCTACTGTGTCTGGGATTCTTTAAGAAGTTCAGCCAGAGATAGCCAGACTGTGTGATGGCCATCCTACTAAGCTTACTCCTACCAACAAAAGGGCTATTATTCAGCAAATCATCACTGGCAAGATCAAAAATGCAGTCCAAGCCACTCAGTTCATGAATTCCATCATTGATATTCCTATTGGTCCTCAAACAGTAAGGAATACTCTGAAGGAGGCCTCCTTAAAGGCAGTAGTGAAGAAGAAAAAGTCTCTTCTCTCTAAGGGCCATCAGAAGAGAAGACTAGCCTTTGCTCTCAAGTATCAGATTGGACTGTGGATGATTGAAAGAGGGTCTTGTGGTCAGATGAGACCAAAATCAATAGGATTGGGTCAGATGGGCAAGAGTCAGGGGCTGATTGCCAGAGAGATCAAAGGTACAGTCAAGTTTGGAGGAGGTTCACTCATGGTATGAGACTGCATAGGATGGAATGGAGTGGGAATCTTGAGTGAGGTTGAAGGAAGGATGATTACTGAACAGTATGTGGAGATCTTGGAGCAGGGGCTGCTTCAGAGCATGGAGAATTCTGGAATTTCAGAGGAAGATCTTATTTTTCAGCAGGATAATGATCCCAAGCATACCTCTAGAAGAGCTCAAGCATGGTTTGATGAACAAGATATCAAGCTTCTGGACTGGCCTGCACAGTCTCCTGATCTCAATCCCATTAAACACACCTGAAATCATCTCAAAAGATGCCTCTCAGCCTATAAAACTGCATCTACTGGAGTTCATCAGTTATGCGAAAGAGTACTGGAGCAGTGAGGTAAGATTTATATGGAACAGTGTTAGAAGTGGATAGAAAGCATTCCCAGAAGGATTTAAGCAGTTGTAAAGGCCAAGGGAGCTCATACCAAGTACTGTTGCAAATGCTAGTCGTCACTAGTTCCTTTTTCGTTTTAGCACTGTACATGCTTATTTCTTTTCTATCTTTTCATTGAAGTCCAGAGCGCCCATAGTATAAGCGCTCAGTCCTTAGTTTCTTATCTTATCTTATCACACCACATTACATAAGCGGTCTAGACTTACACGCATTAGGCGCAAGGCATGCTTCTCTTCCATTCCGCATAGTCTTGCCTCACTTTAGCCTCATGGTAAGCATAGCCTTGCCTTATGTAGACACATGTAGTTTAGGGTAGGTCAGACACAGCTTGGTCTGTGCGCATGTATCAGTAGTATAAATACTTGAATGCAGCAACAGAACAAGCCAGTCTTGTTCTCGTTGGATTCCCTTTGCCAACACCTTTTCCTCTCTTAGTTAAGTTCAAGTGCAGCACCTAGACTTTGTCAAAGGTTGCCTTCATTAGAACAAGACTAGTTCTTTCTACCTGCTGTGTACACTCGGACCCCAGAGTTAAGGGGAACCCTTCACACCACCAGAAGTAAAACGGAATCCCTTGACCAGGTTACCGTCACTGGAAAGCAACCAGTTCCCCACTGCTGCATATACGCTCGTCCGGTGTGATCGAATTGGTGGTATCAGATTTATTCGGTACAGATTCCCTTTTCGTGTAAGTAAGGATAAAGTTGCTGGGACTGTTAGGACCCTAGATAGTGCACTACTAGCAGATTAGCAGGACGAGAGGCTGCTATGGAACTGTGACCCGATATCGAGCACAGCGGAATCGCAATTGCTTCCGTAAGATTCGCAGGCTTACAGACCTAAATCTGTGCCGAAGCCAGGCATTCCGGTTCCTCCGACTCTCTCGACCGCGTGCAGAGCTCGTGACTCTGCTAGTATAGTTTTTTTTTTTTAGGAATACCCATTTGGTGGTTGGTCTCTTCGTGAGTATCACCAAACAAGTAGCAAAGCTGGATTTTGAAGGGGACTTAGTAGAATTCATCTGTAGCAACTTTAGCACAGAACCAGAGCCATATATTCCCCCCAAACCAATCAAACCAGAACTCAAAATCTTTGAACCAGTCCGACTAAGCAACCTTGAGGACTTGGACAGTTGGCCTTTGTGGCTCAGAAATACTTTTAGGAAATCCCTGATCGGACAAGGACCCCCGGTCACCGAAACATTCGAAATACACGGTTACGAAGCAGTAGCCGAATTCATCATCCAAGCCCCCGTAACTCCCCCACAAGAAATAATCGACCTCGATGGCCTCGATAGAAGAACTGCTGCAGTTAATTCAGCAGCTCAACGCAAAAGTAAACGACGTCGTGGCGGAGAATCACATACTGAAGGACCGACTCGGAAGAGCCGAAGACTCTGCCGACGTCGCGAGGACGCGAGCCGAGGAGGCCTCCCAGGACGTCGCTAGTGGAGTAATATCCACCACTATAAACAAGAAGGTCACGATAGTGCCAGACCCCGGTAATTTCAATGGGGCCTACGGCAGATTTGAGGAATGGTGGACAAAAATGGAGGTCTACCTAAAAATGAATAAGGAAGCTTATCCCAAAGATGAGCATCGGACATATGCGGTTCTAGTCCATATAGGGTCCACCAAGGAGAAAGACGAGAACAGCGCAGGGGCGTGGGCTCGAAATGAGCTCAAGAAAACAAAGTGCGAGGGCTACACGTGGCCCACCATTAGTGAGATCGAAGTGCATCTTTGACAGCGTTTACCATGGGAAACGAGAAGGACTTGGCGATTCGATGCCTTATGTCCATGAAGCAAGGGTACAAGGAACGTACCCAAACCTTTCTCACTCGGTGGATCGCAAACTATGATCAAGCAATGTGTGGAGATGCAATGGGGATTGCTCTCCTCGAACAACAAGTAAAGGTGGAGGTCATGAAGCTGATCTTCCTCGATAAGGCTTGGCAGAAGACCGTCCCCACTTACGTAGCAGTGATTCAGCAGTACGCTGAGTCGATTGAATCATTTGAGACGCGAATGAAGGTGCCCACCCCCTGGAGCACAAGGAAAGAAAAGGACGTGAACTCCATGGATATCGATGGGGTCATGACGGAACCCAGCAAAGGCCCTGCTGGATGTTACAATTGTGGAAAGAAAGGGCACCAAGTACGGGACTGCAGAAGCCCTAAAAAGAATCAATGCAGTATCTGTAAGTTCGTAAACGGTGGGCACCATGCCAAATGTGCCAAAAGAATCTATGCCGTGGAGACAACCGCAGAAACAAACAAAGGAAAAGAAAAGGAGGAAGATCTCGATGCTCGGATAGCTCGGATTGTAAAAGCCGCCTTGGAGTTGGGAAAGAATTAAAGGTAAACTCACTGGGCAGTAGTTTACCTACAAAAACAAAAAATAGTAGGTTAGGAGTAGATAGTTCCTTTGCTTCCAATTTGAGAGCTCGACGCCAAGATAGTGCTAGCTCGTTTCCTTCGTCTTCTGTTTCTCTTTCTGATTTTGTAGTAGTAGACGAAGCACCCATCATATGTAATATTACGATAGAAGAAAAAGAAAAAAATAAAGAACCTGTTTACGATATGCAACAGTTAGCTAGAATGGCTGTGGACAATACGTACTTACCGGACAATTTCATAAATTGGAATAGTGTAGAAGATTCGCATTGTGGTAGCCCATCCGAATCATTAACCGACACGGTGTTCTCAGAAGAGCATGACCACCAGGAAGTGGTGCTTAATTCCGTGTGTACCAAAGAAAGCGAGGATTCTAGCCCAGAGGATCGCCAAGTCAGGTCTATCAACCCTGACAAAGAACTCGCACTAAAAATAGAAATAAAACAAAAAGACAAAAAGAGAGAAGCAATCGCCCTCTTGGACAGTGGAGCCAATGGGACGTTTATGGACCTGAAATGGGCCAATAAAAACAACATCCAGCTCAGGAGAAAGAGCTGAGAAATTCTCGTCTACAATGTGGATGGATCGAAAAATGCTGCAGGCAGTATTCGGTATGAAGCAGACGTCACTGTCAGATACAAAGACCACATGGAAAGGATGGTGGTAGACGTGACAAATCTGGGCAAGAATCAGATGATTCTAGAACACAACTGGTTGGTCCATCACAATCCCACGATCAATTGGGAAAGCGGCAAAGTTCAGTTGAACCGATGCCCCAAAGAGTGCCGAGTACTACAGGCACATTGGAACAACAAGGAAGAAAACGAATACTTAATCCAGAAAATTATGAAACCAGACGAGATTAATCTGGCGGAAAAATCCTTGGAGCCCAAGGAGGCTTTTAAGTTGGTACCTGAATGGTGCCACGATTATCTTGACGTTTTCTCGAAGAAAGCCAGTGAACGAATGCCAGAGCGCAAACCATGGGATCACGCAATCGATCTTAAACCCGACTTTGTGCCAAAGAAGGGTAGGATCATTCCCACCTCTGTTCAGGAACAAGAGGAGGTCTTGGCATTCATAGACGACCAATTAAGCAAGGGATACATTCATCCCTCGAAGTCCCCACAAACTTCGCTGGTGTTCTTCATCCCCAAGAAAGATGGGAAAAAGTGGATGGTAATGGACTATCGTTACCTTAACGAGGGAACCGTGAAAAACAATTATCCCTTGCCGTTAATCTCTCAGCTTATTGATAAGCTAAAAGGGGCTAAATTATTTACGAAGATGGATCTAAGATGGGGGTATAATAATGTAAGGATAAAAGAAGGAGATGAATGGAAGGGAGTGTTCATCTGCCGTAGAGGCGCATTCGAACTGTTAGTAATGTTCTTTGGGCAGTGTAACTTGCCTGCCACGTTTCAACAAATGATGAATGAGATATTCGCCGACATGCCGGATGTTGTTATTGTCTATATCAATGATCTCATGATCTTCACCAAATCTGGCGACATGTGGGAACACAGAAAAATTGTTCAGGAAGTGCTGGCACGCCTATGAAAGCATGATTTATTTGTGAAGCCAGAAAAGTGCTTCTTCGAGCAAACCTCTGTAGAGATGCTAGGGATGATTGTATCACCCGAGGGAATATCAATGGATCTGAAAAAGGTTCAGGGCGTTACAGAGTGGCAGCCCCCGGTCAACGTAAAAGGAGTAAGAAGCTTCCTAGGGCTGGCCAACTATTATAGGAGATTTATTAAAGAATATAGTTCGATGGCAGCGCCACTGCATGAACTGACTAAAAAGGATCAACCCTGGACTTGGGGAAAAAGTCAACAGGACGCTTTTGACAAGATTAAAGACGCATTCATTTCCGCCCCGGTACTGGCATACCCGGATGACGAATCCAAATATCGCGTGGAATGCAATGCATCGGACTTTGCCATAGGAGGTGTACTATCCACTTTGAAAGAAGGAAAATGGCATCCAGTAGCATTCATGTCACACAAAATGACCGCTGAACAACGTAATTATCCCATAGCGGATAAAGAGATGCTAGCCATCATCACATCATTGGAGTCCTGGAGACATTACCTGGAAGGTGCTAGACACCCATTCGAGATCTGGACGGATCATAAAAACCTCCAGTATTTCATGAAGTCCCAAGATTTATCGCGTAGACAAGCGAGATGGGCGTTATATTTATCCAGATTCAACTACCAACTAATCAACAAATCGGGAACCTCAATGGAGAAAGCAGATGCTCTCTCTAGAAGGGCTGAGTTAGCTGTTGGAATTGAATCCGACAACAAAGCCATGGTCATGATTCCACCACAAAGGATCAATAGGGTTGAGATGCATCACGACAATCAGTCAAAAAGCCTCCCCTTACTTGATAAAATCACAGAAGCACATTCGGAAGTGGATAAACCCGATGGATCTCTCCTCCAAAACGGACTTTGGCACTACGCCAATCATGTATGGGTTCCACAGTCATTACAAACCCAAGTCATCACTCAATTCCACGATCATCTGCTAGCCGGACACAAAGGAGTGGAAAAGACCTCGGAGCTGATCAAGCATTCATACGATTGGCCAAACTTGAGGAATGACGTTAAAGAATACGTCAGTCGTTGTGATCTGTGTGCTTGCATGAAGCCAAGTAATACAATGCCTAGTGGTAAAGGAATGCCGTTAGAAGTTCCAGCTGGACCCTGGAAAGAAGTTAGCGCAGATTTCGTCACGGGATTACCCAAGAGCAATGGGTTTGATGCGATTTTAGTCATGGTGGATCGCTTTTCGAAAGAAGCAATGTTTATCCCTACAACCAAAGAGATAACAGCCTTGGGAACGGCCCGGTTGTACGTGGATTACGTCTGGAAACACCACAGACTACCCAATTCGATTGTATCAGATCGTGGACCTCAGTTCGCTTCATTCGTAATGGAGGAGTTATGTCGGATGTTGAACATCCAAAGAAAGATGTCAACGGCTTATCATCCGCAAACCGATGGTCAGACCGAGAGGGTAAACAGAGAGCTACAGCAGTACCTTAGGCTCTACACCCTAGAAAAACAAGATAAATGGACTGAACTTCTTGCTATCGCCCAGTTTACATATAATAACACTCAGTCCTCCGCGATGGGTTTCTCTCCATTCCAAGTGAACAAAACCTTCGAACCTAGACTTGGTTTTGAAGTTGTCCTGTCCAAAGCCCCCTCCGCCACGGACTTGGTATTACAGATGCGATCGAATCACGAATGCGCTCGAAGCGCCTTGGAGAAAACGCGAGAGTGGATCAAGAAGCAAATGGATCTGCATCGATCAGAAGCGCCCCCCTACAAGATAGGTGATCAAGTGTGGCTTTCTTCCGATCATCTCGCTCTGGACTCATCTAGAACGTGTCCTAAATTAACTGATAGATGGCTCGGTCCATACCCTATTGCGGATATTAAAAATAAAAACGCCGTAACTTTGACATTGCGAAAAGGAAGCAGAGCTTACCCAACGGTTAATGTTTCAAGGGTTAAACCCTATCTTGAACCCCTTGCAGGTCAACCCATCATACACCCAGGTCCAGTGGTGATCAACGATGAGGGTACCTCAGAGTTTGAAGTGGAGTATATCGTAGATCGACGAAAACGTGGTAGAGGATTCCAGTACTTGGTGCACTGGAAAGGGTATTCGGAGGACGACAGGACTTGGGAGCCTGCTCGAAACCTCATTCATGCGCAGGACACCTTGAACATCTTTGACATGACTCATTCGAAATTGATTCAGGCTGTCTATGACTCTGACGAATCTGAAGTCGAGTCTATCTTCTCCCTGGAGTGCACTGTTGAATGGCCTAGTGACTCTGAGGATCTGGAATCTCCTCCCTAGACGGGGGGTCATGTTGCAAACGCTAGTCGTCACTAGTTCCTTTTTCATTTTAGTGCCGTACGCACTTATTTCTTTTCTATCTTTTCGTTGAAGTCCAGAGCGCCCATAGTATAAGCGCTCAGTCCTTAGTTTCTTATCTTATCTTATCACACCGCATTACATAAGCGGTCTAGACTTACATGCATTAGGCGCAAGGCATGCTTCTCTTCCATTCCACATAGTCTTGCCTCACTTTAGCCTCATGGTAAGCATAGCCTTGCCTCATTGTAGACACATGTAGTTTAGGGTAGGTTAGACACAGCTTGGTCTGTGCGCATGTATCAGTAGTATAAATACTTGAATGCAGCAACGGAACAAGCCAGTCTTGTTCTCGTTGGATTCCCTTTGCCAACACCTTTTCCTCTCTTAGTTAAGTTCGAGTGCAGCACCTAGACTTCGTCAAAGGTTGCCTTCAAGTACTATATATCCAAAATTTTATAAAGTCAAAAAACTGTCCCAATGAGCTGACATTTTGAAATAGCTGCCATACCTTTGGATGTTAACTAAATCTCGTCATTATTTGACCAGTGGGAAGCCGGGAGTCAGTACTTCATTTGATACACTAACAATGTTAGGGTTAGTGTTAGGAGTATTGTGTTCAGGGATGAATACTCCCAAATGGCCAAACATTGGGACAGTTTTTTGAGCCACTGTAAACTAAAAGGGGCCAAATTATTTACAAAAATGGACTTGAGATGGGGTTATAATAACATGAGGATTAAGGAAGGAGATGAGTGGAAAGGAGCATTCATTTGCCATAGAGGTGCATTCGAACCATTAGTAATGTTCTTTGGGCAGTGCAATTCACCTGCCACATTTCAACAGATGATGAATGAGATTTTTTCCAATATGCCTGATGTTATAATCATATACATCGACGATCACCTCATCTTCACCAAATCTGGTGATGTGTGGGAACACAGAAAAATTGTTCGGGAAGTGCTGGCATGCCTACGAAAATATGATCTATTTGTAAAACCAGAAAAATGCTTCTTCGAATAGAAGTCGGTAGAAATGCTGGGCATGATTGTATCTCAAGAAGGAATATCTATGGATAAAAAGAAGATTCAGGGTGTTACAGAGTGGCAGCCCCCAGTTAACATAAAAGGAGTCAGGAGCTTCCTAGGGCTGGCCAACTATTACCGGAGATTTATTAAAGAATACAGTTCGATGGCAGCACCACTGCATGAACTGACTAAAAGGGATCAACCCTGGACTTGGGGAAAAAGTCAACAAGATGCATTTGACCATGTTACAACCCTCATTTTTGACCTAAGTCTTAAGCACTCAAGTTATCTTATCTAAGCACGTGTCTATCTTATCTTATCTCATCAGATTAGATTAGCGCTTGCAGTCATCGTATCGAGTCACATGATCGAGGTCTAGACCCATGACATCATCAGTGACATCATAGTCTAGACAAACACATGATTAACACATGGCACACAGCCTTGCCTCATTATTCACATGTGTACACCAGTTTGCCTCATGTTCACCTCATGGATCACATAACCTATGCTCCTCATGGCTAGTGCATGCTTGATGCATGGTAGCCTCATTGTAGTCTAACCTTATATAGTTATATCACTCTCACGATACATCATACTTTATCTCACACTTGCCCTAATGTAGCCTTATGTAGAACATGTGTCTTGTAGTATATATATTGAATGAAGCACCAGCCAGACTCCTCAGTCTGTTCTGGTTGATTCCTGACTAAACAGTGCCCCCTCTTCATAGTTTGTCTCTTAGTGGGTGACTTAGTGCCATTTCTATATAGATTTGGTCGTTGCCAACAAAAGAACAGACTCTTATTTCACTACCTCACCCATCACTGGTACATGTGACACGACCTTCAAACCACCAAGGCCCTCATCGTGCCATCCCCTTACTTGTTCATTGCTGTGTTATTGTCGGATCCCAGACATAAGGGAGAACCCTCACATCAAGGCTAAAGAGAACTCTTGACCAGGCACCATCTCGAAAAGCAATAGATAACACTGCTAGTTATATGCTTGTCCGGCATAGCTTCAGTTTGCATCGTCAGGGTAGACCTCATTCAAGAGGACCCTTCTGACCACTGAAAAATAAGAATCAATCCCTTAGTGCATTAGTGGGTCAGCACAGTGGATACTTTACCATGCAAAAAGTCAGAATAGCGAGCTTCTTCTGTTAAAACTCGCAGTCTCGGCATACTAAAACATTAGCCGTAGCCAGGCAGAACCCTGGTTCCTTCGACTCGTGCCAACCGTGTTTTGGGACTCATGGACCCAATTTTTATTTACAGATTAAGATCAAGTTGAGAAGGACTCTTCGTGAGATCCCCCTCGATAACAAGGTATAGTTACTGAAAGCTGGTCTCTTTGTGAGCATCACATCAGTCAAAATAGCTTCCCAATCATTCTCTGCAAATTACTGTTATACAGTAAATTTCGCTCGCCTCGTCTCGCTTACCCCATTGATCAAAAGGGAGTCAGTCACCCCTGAACTCCAATACCCTCCTGTTCCAGCAGAAGGACACCCTGATTACGACCCTAACGACCATCCTTGGCCAGAAATAGAAAGACAACACCCTTACTTTACCCCCGATTCCATCTTTACCCAAAATGTCAACCAACAATCTCGCCACATTGCTGCAGACCCTCCAGCAGCAAATCTCCGATCAAAATGCGGTCATAAATGCATTGAATACTACAGCCAGGCAGGCTGAAATTCAAGCCATTGCCGCCAAAAACATGGCAGCGGCAGCACAAAGCGGAGGAAGCACTGAAGTAAAAGTGCATAAAAAAATTTCAGTCGTGCCTGACCCTGGCACTTACAATGGGTCATATAACCAATTTGAAGAATAGACCACCAAAATGGGAGTCTTCATCAAAATGAATTCGGAAGCTTACCCCTCCAAGAAGGAAAAGTGTTTGGCCACCCTGTCAAGAATAGGATCGGTGAAAGCCAAGGACAAAAATGGTGTGGGTAGCTGGGCCTGTAATCAAATGCTTAAATATCAGCATTTGAGAATGTACCCAAATTATGAAGAACTTATGGACACTCTAAAAGGACAATTCTCATTAGGAAATCACAAGAACATCGCCTTGAGGAAACTCATGGCTTTGAAACAAGGAACGTCCGAAAGGATGCAGGTCTTCTTGACCAAATGGATGGCTCTCCATGACGATGCTCAGTGTGGAGACTACATGGGCATTGCCTTACTAGAGCAAAATGCCCAACAAGACATAGTCAGGCAAATTTTCATTGACGGAAAGTGCAGAAAGACAGTGGCCACTTATGTGGTTACCTTACAGCATTACGCGGAGGCAATAGAAGCCTTCGAATATAGGAAAGGTCCCCGAAAGGATCCCAACACGATGGAAATAGACAAGGTCCATCACTCATGGGAGGAACCTTCCAAATTCAGGGGAGGATCCAAATCATTTGCCACAGCTGCAGCCAAAGTCAAAAAGGTCCAAGCCACAGGAACCTTAACATGCTACAACTGTGGAAAGGATGGCCATATGGCCAAAAATTGCAAAGCACCCTCAACTTGTTGTGCAGAATGTGGCTTTTCTTGTGGAGGACACTGAAAAACATATTCAAAACATGGAAAACAAGTGAGAGCCACCGGAGAGCAAACTCCATCATCAAGTGCCACAAATAGTAGACTGGACAGTATGAACATAGATGCCATTAAGGCATATTTAGCATCACGAGAAGCGGTGGGAAAAGTCTAAGGGAACCCCTATCGGGTAAGGGTCCCTTCCCGTTGCAAGTAGTTAGTAGTTTGTCATCAAGTGCTCGACTCTTAGATAATGGTAGCTCGTTTCATTTTAATTTTGCTAAATCTTGTTTCAATTCCTTCTCATTTCTTAATTTGAATGTAATATTAGATAGTCATGTTCCTGATTCTCCTGTTTCTTTTTCTTCTCCGTCTGTATGATGTGGTAGCCTACCTACAGACAAAACCGAAACAGCGTCTCGTATTGAGCATGGCCCCGGTAAAAGGGTACTTAATTCTGTTAATAAAGAAAAAAACAATTCTTCCTATCATAACCCGAATGACAAGAAAGTGCGCTCGCTAAAGCCTCTCAGGGAGATAACCCTAAAAATCAAAATAATAGAAAACCATACAAAAAAATCTTGCAACGCCCTGCTAGACAGTGGCGCCAATGGAATATTTATAGACACCGAATGGGCCAAGAGAAATAGAATCCCTCTAAAGCCCCTAGAGCTAGTTGTTCCAGTTTACAATGTGGACGGCACTCTAAATGCCACTGGCGGTATAGCATATCAAATAGATCTCATAATAGACTATATGGGTCATCGTGAAAAGGTCACAGCAGATGTGACAAACCTTAGATGAAATGAAATGATCCTTGGTTATACATGGTTAAGGGACCACAATCCCGATATCGATTGGACTATAGGAGCTGTAAAGCTCAATAGATGCCCCTCTTCGTGCAAAGCCTTGCAAAGAATGGTACTTTCTTGTGAAGAAGAACACGAACAGTCATATAGAATTGCTAGTCTAGTAAACAATTTCCCAGTAAACCAAGAAATTGCACATGAAGACACATTCAGTCTAGTACCAAAACACTATCATGAGTACTTAGACGTCTCGTGAAGCCGTACGAAGAGTACTTCGAAAGCTTCACGAAAATGATCTATTTGTAAAACCCTTGAAATGCTTCTTCGAAGTAACAAAAGTAGATATGGTAGGCATGGATGTATCAGCAGACGGTATCACCATGAGTAAAAACAAGCTTGATGGTATCACATCATGGCCAGCTCCTACCAATGTGAAAGGAGTTCACAGCTTCTTGGGTTTAGCCAACTTTTATAGACAATTTATTAAAGATTACTCGCTTATTGCTCGACCATTGCATGAATTGACAAAGAAAGACAAATCTTGGGATTGGTTATCTGCACAGCAAAGTGCTTTTGACACATTGAAAGAGAGATTCACTAGTGCCCCGATATTAGCGTATCCGGATGATACTACACCTTATCGTCTCGAATGTGATGCTTCAGACTTTGCAACTGGAGCCATATTGTCTACAGTCATAGAAGATAAATGGCATCCAGTAGCCTTCATGTCGCATTTGATGACACCAGAACAAAGGAATTATCCGATAGCTGATAAAGAAATGTTAGCCATTCAATTGGTGCTCAAACAATGGCATCATCATCTCGAAGGCACTAGACATCAGTTTGAAATCTGGACAGATCATAAAAATCTACAATATTTTATGACATCTCAGGATCTGAACAGAAGACAGGCTCAATGGGCACAATATCTCTCTAGGTTCAATTACGTATTGATCAATAAACCAGGAACCGCTATGGGAAAAGCAGATGCTTTATCCAAACGAGAAGATCATCGACAGGGAATAGAACACGATAACAAACAAATGGTTTTTATCCCTGAATCTCGTACACGTTCTATAGAAGAAATGGATTTGTTTGATAAAATCAAATATTGGCATGCTGGGGTTAACCACCCTGATGGATCCATTCTCTGTGAAGGATTATGGTGTTATGATGGAAAGT
>JBBPMR010000969.1:0-12989 GCA_038090415.1 Rossbeevera mucosa | reverse complement strand
TTGTTCCTTACTGTGGATTACCTATTCATTCCACCACATTCCATAGTATTCTATGGCACCACTTTTACCGACCAATGATGGTCCTTTCTATTGTTCTCTCTTTTACTTATAAGCAACTGGATATCACGCTTGTATCTTTAACCTTGACCTTCTCGAGTACTCTTGAATATCCCTTGTCACCTCCTTGAGTATCCCCCAGATACATCTTGGAATATATCCCTTGTTCTTGAAACCCTCTGTGTGACCTCATCCTGCACTTGAAAGGACGCTTCAACCTCTAAGCTCTTAACTTAGCTGTATAGGTTGTCTTCGTCACTCTCAATATCCTGTCTTCGATCCCTCGACCCTCGGAGAATCTCGTCACCTTGATCCCTTTGACCCTTAAGGCTCCCTCAGTTCTTGCTCCTTGCCCCAAGACCTTTTTCTCGAGGCTACACCTGTTCCTATCTGGACCAAGTGTAACACCAAGTATTCCACAGCAATATAGAGACGAGGAAAAGGTGATAGGGTTTGTGATGATAGGTGGTCACTGACAAAGGATGAGGTGGGTAGTAGAAAGAGTCTTGTTCTAATGAAGGCAACCTTAATCACAAGGACTAGGCACCTCAACTAGATACAAGATTAAGGAGGGGGACTGGTAGATCAAGGGAATCCAACCAGAACAAGACTGGCTTGTTTGGTTGCTGCATTCAAGTATTTATACTACTGGTACATGCGCACAGACCAAGCTGTGTCTGACACTATCTACTATATTAAGGTATGCGAGTTCTCACAAGTGTGGGAGAAAGAAGTAAAGAAGCAAGGCAGTGTATCAAATGGAAGAGAAGCCGAGCGGAAATGAAAAGAAGCTGGCTTCATGTGAAACATGTGTTGGTTCTAGACCATGACATCATTGATAAGAGATAAGAGATAGACATGTGGATAAGATAAGATTGGTGCCGAGATAAGATAAGATAAGATAAGAGGGTTGTGAAGTGAGATTTGCAACAGCTTGCCTTTGGCACAACCAGGACAGACATGAGGGTCTTTATCCGGGACAGTGAAGTCGGGAAGTCCGGTAGTATGCTCTTTCGCCTGTTTGACGACTTCCCTGGAGGGGTGTCCTAAATGCCGGTGAACGGTTTCATAATCTATGGTGCTCAAAGCAGCCTTTGCCACTGGTGAGGCTTCTAGGATGTATATATTACGCCTGAGCCTGCCAGTGGTAAATGGGGCGAGTACTTCACCATCTCCAAAAGTCATGATCAATTTATTTGCTGTGCCATGTACTTTGGCGCCTCACATGAGAAGTTGTCCCATGGAGACAAGGTTGACCCCTGACTTAGGGATATATCCAACATCGTGCAGCTCAAGATAGTGCACTTGATTCTCGAGAGTTCACCATTGAAGGCGCACTTTCCCGATTCCTGTAACAAAGATTGCACCAGCAGCTGTTTGTACAGGCAGCTGATGACCTTTCTTAAGCTCTGTGAAATCCACGAAAGCATCCCTCAGAAAAGTGAAGTGCATAGATGCCCCGGAGTCAAGTATCCATAGTCGTTTAGCTTCATTCTCATAGTGTGCACACTTAGAGCAGGCGCAAATGTCCATATTGCATTTATCTACGCTACTACACAAAGATATAAGGTAGCATTCAGACGGATCCATCCAACATCACGTGATTTTTTGCCTTTCGAGCGTGACAAGTAAAGAAAATGTATAGAAAACTCATTCATGATATATTCACAAAATCTGCAGTCAACAAAATTTTAAGTGCACTCAAATGCACATTTTGTTGATCAATAAAAGAGACAAAATTGGATAGTTATATTGTCTATGGATTTTATTTAGTTATCTTGTGATGCTGGTTAAGCTTTAGCGTGAAGCCAATACTCCGACCACAAGTCGAGACCACCATGGTGACATGGCAGACATGGCAAGAGGTCAGCATGCCGAGCAAAAGGAGTTGATGTACTTTTCCTGCCAAAATTTCATTGCGAGCTCAATTTTATTGAGCAAGTCTGGGGCTGTGCAAAATATGTATACTGCCAGTTTCCGCCATCATTCAAGGAGGTGGATCTTGAGAAGAATGTTCTTGAGGCACTGAAAGCAGTCCCTCTTGAGCTAATGCAAAAGTGTGTTATATTGTTTTCTGGTCACACTGCTTTATGCATATTCAGCATAGATGTGCTATCTGATCATGCTGTTTCATTGCAGCCTACAAGGAAGGGCTCACTGGCTACCAAGCAGCTTGGGTGGCAAAGAAATACCATGGGCACCATGTCCTTCCAGAGAATATGCATCTTCTTTTTGACAACACCACTGAATTGGCCACCAAGTCAGCAACTTCAACCATGTAAATTTTCATTGATTCCAACTCATTTAAACATCTATTCATATTTTAATGTGTCACTATCATACTACTTCTGTTATGATCCATTGTTTCTTTTTCTTTTCAGCTCTCACTTTGGACTACCAAGTCTCTATGCTTGAGCCTCAGCAGGGGCCTCCTGCCCCTTTCCCTTTATTCTTCTGCTTCACTGTTGTTCCCTATCACTTCCCTTTGCTCTCTCGAGCCTCTCCTGCATTTTCTGTTGCCCTGGCAGTTTCCTCTTGCTCCTTCGGATCTTCCCTTGCACTACTGGGCTCTAGATGCTTACTCACCAATCATTGGTCATCCACAGTCATCATGACTCATCCATCATTGCAGATTATTCATCTTTATTATTCTTGCTTACTCATTTTTATTCATCATCATGACTCATTCTGACTTATCCACAGTCATTATGATGCATCATCAATACTGCGCATTATTCATCTTCTTCCACCATGTTCCATGGTGTTCCATTTGCTTACTTAAGTGTCATGCCTTCATACTATATAAATCCATCCATACCTTCCGTATTCCCTAAGCTGGATCTCCTCTGTACTCTTGTACTTCTGCCAATCTAGCCATCCCTTGTCCTTCCCTTTACTGGGTGAACCTCTGCAAAGTCTTCATCCTACTTCTGACTGGATGCTTGACTTGTTACACTCCACTTGATTGTGTAACAGTCACTTCTACATTCGATAGAATGACACCTGCAACCACCACCTCAAAGTGGTACCCCTTGTGCTTTGTTCACTGTGATCTTCAATCTTGGTGATACCTTGTCCTTTGATCATCCATCGTTGACAATACCTTGAACCCTTATCTCACAGAGGCTATGCTTGTTCCCACCCAGACCAAGCATGACAACTATGTTTCACTAATATATGTCCATACTATGCTCAATGAGGTGCTCTCATGCCTCAACTAGAGACTTCGCCAAAAGGTGTCACTGTGTTTCAATGTACAGTAAGTTGGCATATTCGGCAAGGCCTATCCCTTAGATATCACACCAATGTCACAGCATGTGATGTTGGATGGATCTGTCTGAAGGCTACCTTACTTATATAGTAGATAGTGTCAGACACAGCTTGGTCTGTGTGCATGTACCAGTAGTATAAATACTTGAATGCAGCAACTGAACAAGCTAGTCTTGTTCTGGTTGGATTCCTTTGATCTACCAGTTTCCCTCCCTTCTCTTGTAACTAGTTAAGGTGCCTAGTCCTTGGGTTAAGGTTGCCTTCACTTCTGTGGTGCAAGAGCGAGGGACATCTGAGACTGGAAGAGGCAGTGGAGATATTTTGTGTGATGTCTTGTAGTCAAGTGTGGAGGTGGAGTCATCGATGGGTGGTGGTGGTTTTGGTAGTTGGTTGAGTACAGAATGAGTGATGAACAAGCAAGCATGGAGAATTCTGAACATGATTGAAAAAAAGGTCAGTTGTAACAAAAAAGATTATACAGTTGAAATGGTAGTAATGCATATACTAGCAATGCATAAATATATTAATGCATTGGTTTTGGGCAGGTTCCAAGTTGGGCACACCCAAATTAAGGGGTATTTTGCATAATGCCTAATGCATGTGTGTCAATCATGGAAAATGCATTACCATAGAGCCCAAATAGGCAGGTGTGACTAGTTGGAACATGTAACTTGCAAATTTTATGTTAATGGAAACTTTCCCAACAACAGCATGATGCTCCATGCAAAAAGGAAGCCCCACCATAAATCCACCAATCATGCTGCAAAATGACAAAAGCACACAGAAGATGGATCTGGAACATCTACCAAGCCACCATGGACATTGCACCAAAGCCTGGACCTTGGTGCCTGGTGTGATGTCTATGCCAATTGATATCACAT
Source organism: Rossbeevera mucosa (assembly GCA_038090415.1). Lineage (NCBI taxonomy): Eukaryota > Fungi > Basidiomycota > Agaricomycetes > Boletales > Boletaceae > Rossbeevera > Rossbeevera mucosa. The sequence goes on along the minus strand of JBBPMR010000969.1, from coordinate 8,781 downwards.
GCAATGCTGACAGATCTGAAAAACTCAAGTTGTTTTTTATTGAGAAGTCAGCAAAACCACAATGCTTCAAAATGAAAACTCTAGAACAGCATGGATTTTATTATTGCAACAACAAAAAGGCTTGGATGACAGCTGAGCTATTTAAAGAGTAATAATGCCGTCATCATTGGTTAATGTTTGGTGCACTAATGATCATCCATTTGAAGGCAATCTTTGACAGATGTCTAGATGCTGCACTCAAACTTAACTAAGAGGAGAAAGTGTTGGCAAAGGGAATCCAATGAGAACAAGACTGGCTTGTTCCATTGATACATTCAAGTATTTATACTACAAGTACATGTGCACAGACCAAGCTGTGTCTGACCTACCCTAAACTACATGCTACTACAATGAGGCCAAAGGCTATGTTACATGAGGACAAAGTGAGGCAAGGCTATGTGAAATGGAAGAGAAGCATGCCTTGCTGCAAATGCATGTAAGTCTAGATGCTGATGTCATAGTGACATTATATTATGTAATGCAGTGTGATAAGATAAGAGATAAAGGACTGAGCGCTTGTGTTACATTTGGGCACTCTGGACTTGTATGAAAAGAAAGAAAAGAAATAGGTGCTATAGGTGCTAAAGTAAAAAGTAACTAGGGACAACTAGCATTTGCAATACCATTAGGTGTGTGAGGCAACTTGATTTGCAGATGAAGCAGGCAAGGCAGCAGATCCTCCTATTGGTGGATAATTTCTCTGGCCACTTGATTTCATACAATCCATCAGATATTCAACTTGAATTCTTTGAGCTGAATATGACATCCTTTATTCAGCATTGTGATGCTGGAATTATACAGTGCTTCAAGGCATTATACCAATATAATTTCAGCAAGCGAGCAATTGATCTAGATGAAGCAGGTGAAGCGGATACATACAAAAGAGACCTTTTTGAAGCAATGGTTATGGCAAAAGAAGCATGGGCCTCTGTGATGCTGGATAATATTAGAAACTGTTGGAATCACACCCTTATCCAGCTGTAAGTGTTTTGTTCATGTTCTGCTTCAACACTGATTTTTTCCCAAAAATAGTAAGAGCTACATTGCAAGTAGTGGATTGGATCCTGAGACTCTTGTTGATCTGCCATCATTATCCCAATTGACAACCCCTCACACTGATCCTCTTGCTTGGAAGATCATCTATGAATTTGCAACAACCAACTTGTCATTACCGAATGCTGAAATTCAACTAAAGGCTCACCTAGGCAATCGCTTCTTTGATGTGGACTGGCAACCAGCTCTTTGTGCTGTCATGAATGCTGAGGGTGATTTCAAAGCTGCTATAACTGCTGTTAAAATTCTCAAGGATGCTGCATGTTATGATTCACATGGACCCTGTTATGATCCATTGTTTCTTTTCTTCTTTCAGTTCTCACTCCAGACTACCAAGTCCTATGCTCGAACCTCTCCTGGACTACTCTCCCTTCTCCTTTGCTTCCATCTGTTCTCCTGCGCTCACCATTGTTCCCCTTGCCCTCCACCGCCCCTGGGAGCTCCCCTTGCGCTTCTCTTTGTTTCCCTTTGCCCTTCTCCACTCCCCTTTGCCCTAGAGGCCTAGACCTTTACTCATCTTCATTACTCATGATTACTTACTCGCTTCGTCACCCTCTTACTCATGCTTCGTCATCCACAGTCTTCTGACTCATCCATAACTGCAGATTACTCATCTCTCTTATTCATGCTTACTCATTGCATTGCATCATCCACAGTCTTCATGACTCATTCCATACTGCAGATTACTCATACCCCTTTGCCCTGCTTCGTCATCTGCTTAGTGTACCATTACTCATCTGCAGTCTTCATGACTCATTCTTACTGCAGCTGACACATACCCTTCAGTCATGTTCCATGACCTTCCATTCCCTTAGCATATAAACCCTAGACACTCATCCTGTAACACTAAGCTAGAGCTACTCGGTACTCTCAAATTATACAGTGACTCCAAAAACTGTTCCAATGTTTAACTCCAAACTGGGGCATGGACTGCCCTGCAATCACCTGTGGGAATCTCGCTTAGCTTTGGTAATGACAAACATAGTACAAACCCTTAGCTACAACTCCGTCCCCAGGGTCATGTGATTTGGCTCAGGGGCTCCAGAGATATGTCCATTCTAAACCTGCAACACCATTGGAACAGTTTTTGGACTTTTCAAATAAAAAGGGTATTTGGTATATATTAGTACTTGGTATATCCTCCTTTGGCTTTAATCACAGCTTGGACTCTCCTTGGCATGCTTTCACTCAACTTCTGACACTCCTCAGCTGGTATCTCTTCCCACACCTCCTGAATCCTCTCCCATAGTTGATGAATCCCATTAGGAGAGTGTTTATACTCTGCCAACCTTTTCTTTAAATAGCCTTATAAATGTTCAATGGGATTGAGGTCAGAAGACTGTGCAAGCCATACCATGGTCTCAAAATTCTGCTCTTCTAGCCATCTCTTCACCTTTTTACAGGTATGCTTGGAGTCATTGTCCTGCTGAAAAATGACATTAGATGGATTAAGATCATGAAACTGCAGAGTATTCAACAGTTCATTCTTCAAAATCTGAAGGTACAGATCACCATCCATCCCACCATCAATCTTGGCAGCATGGCCAACTCCCTGCCAAGTCATACATCCCCATACCATCACAGAACCTCCACCAAATTTGATTGTTTTTTGTATCAGCCTATCACTAAGCCCCTCACCTGGCTTTTTCCATGCCCATTTCCTTCCATCTAACCCCAGGTGATTGATTTTGATCTCATCAGACCATATTATCCTCTTCCAGTCCTCTATAGTCCAGTCCCTATGAGCAATAGCAAAGTCCAAGTGATTCTTGCAATGCCTAGCAGAAAGTAGAGTGAAGGCAACCTTAATCCAAGAACTAGGCACCTCAACTAGATACAAGAGAAGGGAGGGGAACTGGTAGATCAAGGGAATCCAACCAGAACAAGACTGGCTTGTTTGGTTACTGCATTCAAGTATTTATACTACTGGTACATGCGCACAGACCAAGCTGTGTCTGACACTATCTACTATATAAAGGTATATACATATCTGGAGCCTCTGACACAAATCACATGACCCTAGGGACAGCGTTGTAGCTAAGGGTTTGTACTATGTTGTCTTTACCAAAGCTAAGTGAGATTCCAAGTTTGTCCTCAGAATCAAGTTCAAAGAACACAAGAGGCACTATAGTGCTTATCACACTGGGATCCTCGTTGATCTATGCTATTAGCCAAACTTGGGAAATCATTATGTCTCCAGTTCCAGTACTATGGTGACCTTGTGGACATCCACAAAGCAATTTCTATTTTGGAGCATGCCATAAAATGTGCACCCAATGGCCTTCCTGAGTTACCCACCATCAGCAAATCTCTGATTAACGAACAGGTGATGACACTATTACTGCATAATGACAGTACTTACAGCACAACAACAGTGCTTATAGATGACAGCCTTCTATTATTACATCATCACAACATACTGCAGGCACTACAGCTAATGGAGCACAAGGGTCCACAGGTGATCATGGCCAAACAGTGATGGCCAGTATCAGACAGAGACTGATCTTCTGTACAGACTGAAAACATGAATTGCTGGCAGCGCATGCAAAGGACAAGAAGATATTGTACAGTTCAACATTCACAAAATCATGAAGTCAATGGCAGAGGGAAAATACAACAATAACATTCACATGATCAAACAACTACATGTGGATGTACAATTGAATCAACAGAGCATCTGGAACAGTATGTATGAGACGAAAAAAAGTAGTTCAATCTACCATCAAACTTCTGGTGACCCAGAGCCTAAGAAGTGGACGTTGAGGAACAATCTTGTACCGAAAGTGTGACACATACTCATATTCACAATGTTGAAATCTCCAGAGTTCATATGGTAGTGCTTGCGGCTTGGTATATAATTGTCCATGCCGATCCCATTCTTACACATAGAATTGAGAGCACACCCGAGATTGAATTTGGCAACCTCCAGCTTCCTCTGAGCCTTCACAACTCAACATGTATGTAGCTGTTCAAGAATTTGATGTTTGCTTAGCTTGGCCTCATGAAGTTCCAACTCCAACCAATGAATAATGCACTGAGCTCTGGCAGCCTCCACAAGCAAAGTTGCCTCTTTCTGAGTGAACTGGGCAGTGTCAGTGTCATCATTGTCACTGTTACCATCATTCAATGTGCCAGGTGCCTCAGACTGAACCTGGTTAGTATTACTGTTAAATCAGCACAATGGCATACCTTGAGATCATTGTCTGAGCTTGGGAGTCTGGCAAGTGACCTTGGAGTCGACACAAGGCTTGAAAGAGTAGCTCAAAGAGGTGAAGGTACATTCGTGCATAAAAGATGTGAGAGTGATTTTCACACAAGAATTGCACTGATGGCCAATGGGGTTTCTATGAGGGGGAATGGGGTTCGAGTGCCAATCAGGCTGTTGATTGGTTTGGCAAATCCAAATGATGCTGACACTTGCAGAGAGGTTGAAAGATCTGCACCAGCCTAAGGTGTTCCAGGAATGGTTTCAACAGAAGGTTCTTGTGCAACCTTCTGGGTACAGGTATGATCTGGGCTATTTGATGCATGTATGACAAGTGTCTGGATGGATGACATGATAGGGAGGAAAGAAATGGGTATGCAAATTTCACAATGCAGTTCATTCACTTACCTGATATAGTACAGTAGGTGTCATTACCTTTGTTTGTTATTGGAGTCATATCTTTACATAAATCATATCTTTACAAATTACTTGTGTTGCCTACACACCACCCATTTTTGATGCCAGCAAAAAGCACAGTATTTTTGTTTTCCTCATTCCACCCTGGTTCCACTAATGCCCACTGTCCCAGGTGTCAAAAATACTTTACAAATGCCTGGGGTCTTACAGCGCATATCAGTCAACCACAGTCAGCCTGTAATGCCCCCGACCTGCAAGCCATCGAGATTCCTTCACTTGGACATGCTGCTGCTGGCCATGTTCACTCACCCATGTGGGGGAATACAGAACCCCTTGATGTTGCTGCTAACACAGATTGAGATATGGATCCTCCAGATGGCGACATGGGCATGGATCAGCAGTGGGCCAATCAGACTCCTTATGCATCCAATGAACTTGAATGGCCAGCCTACTTTGATGCATGTGGTCAGGCTGTATGTCTTTGTGAAAGTGTCGTGGAAATCCTGTTTTATGCTGGCCAGATGTTTTTGATGAGATTCAATATGAATCCGTTTTCAGCTCAGCATGAGCTGGACCTGTATTATCCCTTTGCAAGTTTGGCTGACTGGGAGTTGGCCAATTTTCTTCTGACTTCATCACTCAGTATGTGTGCTATTGATGATTTCTTGGCACTGACCATGGTGAGGTCAAACAAAAATAAAGGTCATTTTACTGACAGGTTTATAGATGAAGATGCTTCTGATCTTGTTCCACATAGCAAAAGAACTGTGTGTTTCATTACTGTGGATTACTCATCCTTCCACCATGTTTCATGGTGTTCCATTTGCTTAGTCATCTTTCTTCTCTGTACTATATAAACCCCTTCATACCTTCCATACTCCCTAAGCTAGATCTCCTCTATACTCCCTTGTACTTTGGTACCTCCTGCAATCTAGCCCATCCTTGCTATTTCCTTCATTGGGTGAACCTCTGAAAGTCTTCGTCCTACTTTTGACTGGACACTTAACTTGTAACACTTCTCTTGATTGTGTTACGGTCACTTCTACATTCGATAGAATAACACCAGCAACCACCACCTCAAAGTGGTATCATTCATCCCTCGTTCATTGTGACCTTAGATCTCGACAACACTCTTATCCTTCGGTCATCTATTCTGACGATACTTTGAACCCCTTGTTCCACAGAGGCGACACTTGTTCCTACCCAGACCAAGCATAACAAACAGCATAGCAGAGTGACTGAATAGGACACTTGTCAAGCATGTCTGGATGGTACTCCATGCCAGCAGCTTGCCCAAAACATTGTGGGGTGAGGCACTATTACATGTGGTCTGGATGAAGAATAGATCAGTGACTCAAGCACTTGATGGAAAAACTCCATATGAGATGCTCTATCAGAAGAAACCAGACCTTTATGACTTACTGGTCTGGGGAGCCAAGTGCTGGGTACTTGATAGAAGTGGATCAAAACTGGATGACTATGAATTTGACACTGAGTCTTCTGCACATCATGTCTATTTTGCAAACTGCAATATTATGGCCATCAAATGCAATGTAACCTTCAAGCATAATGAGAAAACTGCTTCAATTCACCTTGAAACAGATATCTCATCAGCACCTGTACCATCATTGGTCATTGGCTTAACCCCAACCTCCACATCATGACACCTTGGATCAAATTTTGAGGTCAACCCACCAGGTGCACCACCCATCCGCCAGTCTACTCATTTGCAGACTGAATCACCATACCTCTGGATGCTACATAGTGGTGTCAGTACACATGACAGTACTGGTGGCACCTTATTCCCATCAGGCATTCAGTCTATGGGGTCTATTCAGGAGGAACCAGGACCTACTGAACAGGCCTTGATGATTTGGAACTAGCATCTTGAGAATGCTGAGGATGCCTTTCCTTTGGTGGGCGCAGAACCTGAGAGACTCAAACCAGTGACTGTTGAGAAGGCAAAGACCTGTCCAGATTGGCCACAATGGGAGGCAGCAATTAATGCTGAGCTGCGTAGCTTGGATGAGGCACATACTTGGAATGTTGTTGACCATCCTTGCAAGGGTACCAATGTCATTAGCTATAAATAAATGTTCAAAATCAAGAAGAACACAGCTGGTGAAATCGATAAGTACAAGGCTCATTTGGTGGCTTGGGGGCTCACACAGCAGTATGGTATGGATTACAATGAGACCTATGCCCTGGTTGCACACCTTACATCACTCTGGTTGATCCTTGCTATTGCCACTCGCCAGAATTGGGATATCGACATCTTCAATTTTCACAGCACTTTTCTCAATGGGACACTCAATGATAACTGTTACACTTGGTCTGGGTAGAAACGAGTGCAGCCTTGAGAAGAAGGCCTTGGAACAAGAGACAATGACAGGGAGTCTTGAGGATCGCTGGGATCAAGACGACAACATTCTTCAAGGGTCAAGGGATTGAAGACAAGGGCCTGAGTGTTACGCTTGGCCTGGATGGGAATGAGCATAGCCTCTGAGTAATGAAGGGGACGGAGGGACGAAGGGGTATCACTGTGGGGTAGCGATCATAGTGGTCATTCTATCGATTGTAGAGACGACTGTAACACGAGCAAGTGAAGTGTTACTAGCCTAGCGTCCAGTCAAGTGTAGGACAAAGACACGCAGAGATTCACCCGATGAAGAGAGGAGCAGGGTGGGCTAGATTAGAGGAAGTACAAGAGTACAAAGGAATCCAGAGGAGATCTAGCTTAGAGAACATAGACGGTATGGAGGGGTTTATATAAGTACAGGAAATGAGGATGAGTAAGCAGATGGAACACCATGGAACATGGTGGAAGGACTGAGTAATCCGCAGTAGGAAGATGAGTCAGAAATGCTGCAGATTAGTAATGATTACAGATAACATGAGTCAGCGTGACTGCGGATGCGTCAGCATGAGTCATGGTGACAAAGCGAGAATGAGTCATGAAGGAAGTGATGACTAAGTAGACGGATTAAGGGTATTATGTCATCACAGAAGAAAAGAAATGGTCTAAGCGTGGTTTGAACGCAGAGACTCAGTAGTCCGTAGTGAAAACAAGCGAAAAAGGAAAAGAAACAAGCGAATCATAACACTGAGAGCAACAAAGACAACCTGTGAAGCTAGGTGAAAGCTCGGAGGTTGAAGCATCCTTTTGAGTGCAGGATGAGGTCACACAAAGCTTCCAAAGAGCAAGGGATATATTCCAAGATGTATCTAGGAGGATACTTGAGGAGGTCAAGATTAAAGAAAAACTAAGAGCGATGTCGAGTTGCTTATAAGTAGGGAAAGGAACAATAAGAATGACTATGATTGGTTAAATAAAAGTGGTGTCATAGAACACTTATGGAAGGTTGTGGAATGAGTAGGTAATCCACAGTAAAAAACAATAAGAAGCTGTGGATGACTAAGTATACACAAAAGCAATGATAGAGAAAGGGACATAGGGAGCGAAAGAAAGAAAGGAAGAAAAAAAAGAGATGGGGGTCCATATGAATCGTAACAATGACAAAGTTATCTTCATGGAACTGCCCCCTGATTTTGACAAGCAGAGCCGCAATTTAGTTGCTTGCCTGTGTGTCACTCTCTATGGTTCTAAGCAGAGTGCTGTTACAATTCATATGGACCCCCTTCTTTCCCCTTTCACCTATGCGTTTCCTCCTATTATTGCTTCCTTGTATACTTAGCCTTCCACAGCTTCTTACCGTTCATGCTATGGATTACCTACACATTCCCCATTATTCCATAACATTCTATGGTGCCACTTTTATCAACCAATCAGTGTCACTCTTATTGTTCCTTTTCCTATTTATAAGTGACTCAACATTGCCCCTAGTTTTCTCTAACCTTGACCTCCTCAAGTATCCTCCTTGTTACGATTCATTCTTTTTCTCTTCACTTCTTTTGTTTCACTACGTTCCTCTAGTCACTTCGTTCAACCTGTCTTGACTATTCCTTTTATTCCTTTTCACTTGTTCCTCTTAGTCACTGCGTTCAACCTTACCGTGACTACTCTTGTTCTCTTGTTCTTAGATCTATCTTGGGACTACCGAGTCACT
>JBBPMR010000968.1:0-12989 GCA_038090415.1 Rossbeevera mucosa | reverse complement strand
ATTACACCATCAATTTCTTTCAGAAGTGCCTCTGTGCTGTCAACATGTCTACAGAGAACGTGGAGGTTATTTCTCTCATGCCGGTGAGAGGTCTGCTCGCCGGCACCTTCAGGTTCCTTTTAGTGTATGTTTACTTCTATGGTACGTCCTGTTCATAGCTACTTCTCACAATATATGCATGCAAGCATTCTTCTACTTTCAAACATATGAAAACGACAGTTGGAGACTCAAATAAACATGTTCAAGTTGTACGTCCTCACTTTTCTCATGTAAGCCTGGGCCATAGCTTTTTATCTATGGAGTGTGTGTGCTCAAATTCAATCGCCATAGTATCTTGGAAATAGTCCTTACAGTCGCAGCGACAATTATCTTGTCACTCATTCAAGTTATGGTACCATGAGCATCTTGGACGACGCACTTTAAGGGCGTCTAAGCTTGTGGTGAGTTTTCCCGAGTCAACCTCTTGAATATTTATTTTGTGTATGCGATCATTTGGGATCAGATGAGTCAAGCAAGCACTCGTTCGATCTCGAACCGCATTTTTGTGGAGCTAACTTGTCAAAAGCTTATCGATTTCCATGTTTAATTGTGAGTCTAATACCGACTTTGGCCTCGCCCGAAGTTCGCAGATATTTTACTTGGCGAATATGGTTGTGTCCGTACACCATTTCTGGATCCACCTCGAGGCGACTTCACGATACGTTTGACCAGTCACAGAGAATGAGAATAAGTGGATCACTCTGTTGATGATATGCTGTCTTCAGTCAGATTGAGTGACCATGGGTAAACTTTTGCATTGTGCGCTCTTTGCACCTCGTGAACCAGGTGAGCACGGCAACGAGGCTAACACAATCATGCTTTTAAGACTGCCTCTCATTATTCTCAGCCTGAGGTTCTTGGCATTTGCTGGAGTATACTCAGGTACGATCAGCCCCTCGCTTATCCTCTGACCCCCTTCATCGTCTCCCAAACATTCAGTGCAATACAACCGATGTGGGTCACTAATGAGAGTATGAGATCTGAGATCTGGACTTTCCAGTTGACCCTCAGCGTAACCATCGACCACAACGGACAGACTGGTAATGCTATTATCTTACGCGACTCGTCAGGGTTTTTAGTTCTCATAATATTAGCTGTGCAGAGCCCAACGATCAGTTCTGTCCGCCGGGGGCAGTATGCACCTTTAGTACATGGTAGCGGTAGGGTCTCCCCCTGATCCAAAGGCTGTCTGACGCGGCTTAGCAGGTTCTAAACGCTCACGCGGCAACGTCGGTGGCCGTACCGACTCGCAGCGACATCGATCACTTTCGCAACAAAATCCAGGGAATACTCCCAGGTACCGCCCCGATCCGAGTCATCCGACGCTAAAGACAGCAGGTTACCGACTGACCACTTTTCGCCTCCTGGCAATATCGTGAACCAAGCCCACAGGGGTGACCCTGAATTTGAACTCCGATCGAGGCTAAAAAAAGTTAAATGCATATCAAATTGCTATCAATAGACTATTGAATTGCCGAGACTGCAAAAGCTGAAACAAACCCGTTGGAAAAAAATTTCGTCTCCCAAACTGAATACTTACGATGGAAAAAAGAGTTCCGAACTTCGGGTCCGTGCAGTTAGGATACCCCTCAGTCTTTCGTCAAGACTCAGGGGTATCCTAACTGCACGGACCCTTCGGAGTCATAATCATAATCCGGCAAAGCGTCGTGCAACTGCACATATATAACCCCAAGTATACCCTTCCTCCTTCACCTTGCTGTCAGGGCCTCTGCGTTGTCCACAAGGAAGCCGGTAAACGTCTGATGCTTTCTTGCGGGACGTTTCAAACTAACACGCGTCCTCGCCTTGATCAGAGTGTAAAATTTATCTGGAAGCTTTTTCGGTCGGAAGACTACCCATCGATGGCTCATACTCCCTCAATAGTCGGTGACAGTACGCAATCTATTACCTCTACTTATCCATCATTCGCATCTCCGTCCCAGTCGTGTTCACCGCTATCGACTGCATCGCCCTGTTGCTCACACTCCTTCGTTTGGGCCTTCGAGTGCACCTCCGACGACTTTGGTGGGAAGATGCATGGGCAGCTATAGCATTTGCATTTGCGACGGGGTTTCTCATTTCCCAATACCTCTCTGCTCAAACCGGCAAGTCCATTGATTCCTTTCCACCACGATATCCACTGATACGGTCTTGTCCTATCTTTTCAGCTAGTCCCAAGACAGCATCCATAGTTATTTGGATAACCACTAATTTTTCTTGGACCGCGTTGATGTTTGTATCTCACTCCATGCACATCGCCAATATTTTAATTTTTCGATTGCCAGAGCGGTTCGCATGAGTATCCTGTACTCCATTATCCGCATTATGCCACGGTCGAAGACGCGCACCTTCGCGCGCATCCTCGGAGCCATTTTTATTATTATCTGGGCAGCCTACATTATTTTCAAAACTACCTTCTGCAGGTTTCATCCTAAAGAAGGGCTCATGTCGACAGGCGCGAGACAACCATTGGATTGTATCCAACGGAAATTCCTCGCCATCTGGCAGTTGTCCGGTAGGTTATCGACCCATACCCCCCATCATTAGTGGTGCTCATACTTCATACTAGTAAATTGTGTTTCCAATGCAATCTTGGTGATCCTCCCTCTCAAACTCCTCTGGAGGGTCAAACTTCCTAGACGACAGCTTCGAATGATTTTGGCCACATTCGCATCTTCCACGGTTGTGGCTATATTCTCGTTAGTTCACAATACTTTCCAACTATTCCCAAAGTATGTATTCCAGTTTACATTGACCTATAACTTCGAGGTATGCAACTTCAGTTTCCGCAGTTCGTGAACAAAATCTAATTATGAATCATGCAGGTCATGGCAGCCCTATTTGTCTGCAACTTGCTCGTTGTGGTCCCATACGCATACCGGGTGTGTCATAAATCAGACACTGATTCGGATGACGACGATTCGGATGACGACTTTACCACTCGTCGCATCCCTGCCAGGAGGACAACAACTGAAGCCCTTACCACCGTGGACTTGGATTTATACTCCAGCGGATCCAGTGACGCATCGCCTCCGTTGCAGTCTCGAATCTCTAAGAAAAAAAGTGGGGATTAGTGCCTCAGACATCGTGCCTCACGTTGTCAGATCTCCCCCCATGTTGTTGTCTGGCTACCGGTTTCCTAATGGTAGATCGTGAATGGCTCTCGGAGGAATCGTTACGCTGTAAAATAATAATATGTAGTACTAGAAATAAGGAGGTATCTATTTGTATATAGGCTTAAATGTACTTGTGTATATCATCTGTCAATTTATTTGAGGTCGGTTTCAATGATTGGCTTACAGTTGTCATATCGTTTGCATTTCTCTACGTCAGTCAGGTAGTGTAAGAGTGGTCCTAAGCGCTCAGTTAGCAAAGCTGGTCCTGGGACCGTAGGATCATTGTTCGCTGTCGCGCGGGTCCACACCCATATGGACCTAACGGCGGATACCGATACGGGAGCATGTCAAAACGCCCAGGTGCCCGTGAACGTTTCTGTAGTGTCGGCGTTGTCGTTATGCCATCGTCATCGCGTGCATAGTCGTCTTCATCGTGTTCGCATTCACAGCCGACGCCATGTCATTGTACTGCTGTCAGTCACGACAACGGCATGTGGGAGCAACTGCATGAGGGGAGCGTGTAGCCTTCGCTTCTGTACGCTGGGGTGAAAGGACGAGAAGATAGGGTAGGGTGGGGACGAGTCGGGGACGATAATGGTGGAATGATGGTCTGTCATCATAGTCGTGGTCGATGTCGCGCTGTGGAGTTATGCTGGAGGCGTGGACGGAGGGGAGAGCGGGGACAGAATGTGTGCGGCGGGAACACACTCGTTGTCGTCCACTTCCCCTCGTCTTCACATCGCGTTTATCGTCGTTGCGTCTTCAAACCTCTGCACTTGCCTAGCAGTGGCACGTCATATCGTTATCGTCGTGGTGCCACCGTGGTGCATGGCGAGCGCGCTGTTTCGTCAGTCGTCGTCGTCGTCGTGCCGCGCATGTCACCGGGTCACTCGACGTTGTCGTCGCTGTGTCTTCGCTGTCGAGAACTTGAAATTGTTGTTGTGGAGTGGTCGTTGTGCGTCACTGTCGCTTGGTTTCAGGGTAGTGAGCGCAGACCTACGATGCCCTCACCTTCGTGGTGGACGTCGCTACCAGTTCGGTGGCGACAAGGAAAAACAAAGAAACTTAGCGAGACTTAAATACTTGGTCCTTGGAAAAGGGGAGCAACCACATTCGAACAACGGTGTAAGCCCTAGTTATTACTAATTTCCTTCCTATCAGTTATGTGAGCACTGTTCTGCAACACAGTTCGAGCATCGTCGTATCGACCTTTACCTGTCGGCAGTAGCAGCAGTCTTGGAATAAATAATCGAGCCTCCACTCCACCCTTCAGTGGCACGCAACCGAAATAAAATGAAAGCAAAGCAAATGATAGGGAAAAAAAAAGTTCCGGTCCGATTACAAACACCCAAGTATTAAGTATGCACCTCGCTCAACCCGTTCGCCACCCTGATCGTATCTGGATCCCACCCCAACTCCTCGCTCCGATGGTTCAACCGTGGATCGACCGTCGTCGGCTGCACTTGTTCTGTCTGTTGATGTTGTTGATGAGCAAGGTCAAGCGAAGGTGGTGGCGGCGTGGTGGGTGTCACGCTCACCGACAACGATGATCCAGGGGGATGATGTACGCTTGGGATCGACGACACGCCTTCCATCGGCGATGGATCGTGATCGTTGTGCCCCGCAGCGCTGGGAGAATGCTGTAGATCCATCTCTGCGTCTCCGTTCTCGCCGTTCGGGTCGTGGTCATGGCCATTCTCGTGGTGGCGGTCACGTAAGTGAGAGTGTAAATGGGAGTGAGGCTGAGGGTGCATATGACGAGGAGAAGGGCTATCGGGATTAGGATCGACGTCGACGTCATCTTCATCTTCATCCTCGCTGTCGGAGCCAAGATCCATTGCTTGTTCGACGGACATGACCATCTCAACGTCTTCGCCTTCCACCTCCCCCTCGTCTCCCTCGCCTTCGCAGTCCCCGCCTCCAACCCCGTTTCTACGCAGATCTGGAGATAAAGCAGACCCAGAAGGCCCATGACCGCGTTCGCCCCGGTCTCGATCCCTATTCCTGTGGTGGTGACGCGACGAAGACGAAGACTCAGGTTTCGACGAGCCAGCAGTACTAGAGTGTTTCGACTTTGACTTGTCGAGCTTCCGAAGCACCTTCGAAATATACTCCTTGGCAAACTTTTTGATCTTGGCAACCTTTTCATACGACAACGCATCCAAGTGCCCTTCTCGATATGAAGTAGACTTCTTCTCCTTATCGGCAATCACGTGGGTCAACTGGCGAGCGTGCAAGTCAGTACGTGAAATAAGAATAAGAACAAAAAACAAAAACAAAAACAAAAAACAAAGAGGACCTAGCAGAAAAGGAACCAACAAGGAAGCACACAAGAACGTACACACGCACCTCTTTGGCATACTTTTTGAAAACGTCACTGTCCATCTGCCTTGCATATTTGCTCATGCATTTGACCACCACGGCGCCTACTAGCTTGAGCAACCGTTTCTCCTTGTTCACCTCCTTCTCCTCTTTGGACTGCGACTTCTTCGACGACCTTGGCTTCTTCCTGGCCACTTCAGGAGAGGGCTCCATGTCCACGGCAGCGGCAGCTGCCGCCAGTCGCGCGGCCTCGGCTTCGGCTTCGGCTGCAGCATTCGCAGCGGCAATGATATCCGCAATCTTCTTGGACTTGGCAACCTCGGTTTGCCACCCGTCTACGGGTTGTGGCTCCTGAAGGTACGAGTCATGCATGGGCTGCTGCTCCTGTGGTACCTGGGGCGAGGGAGCAGGCTGTGGCGCAAGTTTGAATTCCATGTCGTCGCCTTCCCGACGTGTCTTCTTTAGCGGCCGGTTCTCCTCGTGCGACTGGAGCATGATGATAGATGGTGGCTCAGTCGTCTCCTCTTCGCCATTCTGAGAAACAACACGATAGTGAGCAAGCAAACGTCACGCCTAGAAAAGAATACGCACTGCCTTAAGACGCTTGGGTATACGGTAAGCTACCTCGAGGGAGTCCCAGTACTCAATAAGCTTAAATGTCCCTGGGTTAGCATAGGTGAACTGGTCGCAACCAATACCGACAGACCTTGAGCGCCAAGGACTTCATGACCTCGTTCTCTGATTCTGCGCAGGCTTGTACCGGGATTTTGATCTTCGAATCGTCAACCTTGTTCCGCTGGATGAGGGGCCACTTGACCATGGCCTCGAGGGCCTTTACAGAAGGAGCACCATGAATAAATAAACGAGGTCAAGAAATGGAGTAAATCGCACCAGAATGGTGACCTCCATGTCCTTGGCATGATCTTGAAGTATGTTTGTCATCAGACTAAAGCCACGTAACCGCATGATCTGACGTAGAGCCGCCTCATTTTCCGTGATCTAGCCGTTGCTCAAGTCAGTTGATGCACCAACGTCGGAAGGGTGGTGGAACTCACCTTGATTCGAGTAAGGAGCTTGGAAAGGACCTTCTTGCTCGACGTCTGCCGTATTGCCTGAACGACTTTCGGAATATCTTTCTCAACCAAGGGTTTAAGTTCGGGCTGGAAGGAATGTCAACGATCGGAGACTGACAGAAATCTAAAAAAAAAAGTACCATATAATCTTCGTCAAGTTTCTTGCTCTTTTTCCTCTTATTCCCCTTGAGTCCTAGTTTTTCCACTTCATCGCTGATTCCCAGAGCTACCGGACGAAGATGTGATTAAATCTAAGCCTCTCAAAAGAGAAACATACCCTCGATATAGAGATCATCCATGCCACCAATATCTGTTTGGGTCTTGCCACCGAGGAAGCCCACGCAGTTTGGTTCGCCACAGTAACACGGTTGTGGATCGTGTCTAGAGACATGACATTTAGCATATACGTTGGAACCAAAAGTGCGAAACATACCCATAGCGATCTACGTTGTAGTTGAAAGTTAATTCTTCGTCTTTTTTGATAAGACGATTTGCAAAGATGCCCATTCGGACGCGCTCCCCTACTTGCCACTTGGCCACGTAGCAGTTTGGGTTACAACTGTGGTTTGCGAAACGACCGATGCCGCCCCGTTTTGTTGCATCGATGTACTAGAGTAAGGATGTGAGACGAGTGGAAGGCAAAGAATGGAGAGGAGCATTTACCTCATCTTTTTGTAACATCATGAAGTAGAAGTGCTTGATACCTTCTTCAGCATACTCCCGCATACGTTTCATAAACGATGGATGCGAGACCACATCACCGATATACTCATAGATAAAACCATCCCTGTCAGGCTGGATCGTGACATAGCTATGGATAGTATGAGGAACGAGACGCACTTTGGGATATCGGAGGCAGCCCGCAACCCATAGCCCTTCTTTTCGGTCATCACGATCTCGATGGGGGCGTACGCTCTGCGCTGAAAGCTAGATAAATGGTAGTCAGTACTCAGTCATGAACGAGAACTGCAACGCACCGTTGGTTCTGACAATGGGCCCGACACCGACAGTCGTCTGACAGACACTCTACCTGGGTGAGTCGATTGATGCAATCCGATCTCTGCCCACACGCATCCGAAGGGTCGTCGACACCTACGATACGAAAAAAAAGCAAAAGCGCCCAACGGGTCACTACGTATTGGAGACGACTACGAAGGGAGAGACCGCAACCGACCATGTTCGTATATGCAATCACACGTCATGCTCTCAAGGGCCTCTCGCGAACGACCGAGGGTGTTGTACTGGTAGTGGTTTTCGACTAGTTCGACAAAGGCCTGTCTGGCTTGTTCCTCTGCGAGGGGAAGGTCGCCGATGAGTTGGGGACCGGTGCGCCTGGGTTTGCTGTGTGGGGGTGGTACTGGCGTGCTCGACTCTGATTTTTCACGCTTGGGCGGCGGTGGAGGGGAGGGCTCTGTCTTGACGGACGGCGTCTCGGGCGGGGGCTTGACGTCGTCGAGGTCTTCGAGCTCGGGCGAACGCCATTCTTGGGGCGACATGGGTGGAACTGAGTCGCGACAAAGCGATCAGCACGACGTCGTCGTTAGCACGCAACACGACAGACACCGACCTTTGACGTTGAGCTTGTGTGAAGTAGCGCCTCACCTCCGACGTCAAAGCCGCGCGATGGTGTCTGCGACGACCTCAAAAAAGCGCAAGCGCGACGACAACGAGCAAAAGATCTCGTTTGCGTTGTCTAACCAGCCAAGTCCGCAGCTGGGTCCTGTCCTTGGTGAGTGTCCAGGGAAAACAAAACACAAAACACAAAACGTATCACAGCCAACTTTCCTGCCATCAGCGCACCAGAGTCGACCCCGTTCGACTGCTATCGAACGTCGGTCGGCGAGGACGTCCATTTTACTGAGCTGCCTACGCTCATCGCCGGCGAAACCGACGCGGTCGAGTTTTTCTCCTCCTCCGAAAGTCGACATGCGTCCGTTGGCTCTCGGTTCGTCCCCAAATGAATATTATTTTCGTTCTAACTTACTGCTAGGTACTTCGTCGCGGTCCATAACAAGCGCACCAAGACCACGACGATCCGCGAGGCCCCTCTCCATCTCCTCACACACCAAGTCAAAGCCCTCAAGTCTCTCAAACCTGCAGTGGTCTCCGCCTTGCAGCGTCTCGAAGCACGCGCAGCTCTCGGCGAGTCGTTCGGTACTAAAAAGGCCAAGCAAGCCATCAAAGCCCAGCAGAGGAACAAAGTGGACGTGTCCGCCATGGAGGCCGTTGCAGATCACCTGCAGGAACGCATCCAGCGGAATACACAGGCATTGCCTTCAAAAGGTACGCCCCTGTCCTTCCCGTCTGTGCGGCGGGGTATTCAGACACATCCGACAGAGGAAGCGCAAGCAACAGCCGACGGCGCGCGTCTAGTCCCTCCGTACAACCCTGAGGCTGCAACTCCCTCCGAGATCTACCCCCTACATGACATCATCCCAGAGGCAGAATGGAAGACCCTCTCCCCCTCCGCGATCATCCAAGCGAGCTCGAGCAGGGAGCGGCAAGCTCTCCTCGCTTGTCGCCGCTCGAACTGGATCAATCAACACCTGGATATCGTTTGTTCTTCTCCTTCCCCCAGCAAAACAGACATGTGAGCCTTTCCCCTTTCGGTTCGTGTGATCTGACATGCTCCTCCTCAGCAAGATCCTCATGTACATCTCCATCATGATGTCTTTCCGTACCTTGACGAATCGTCAATTCGACAAGTCGACCGTTTATGACAAACTCTCTGCTCTTCCTTCCATCATAATCGATGGCCTGATGTCGAGATTCACCGAAACTCCGAGAGGATCGACAGAGTGGGTAGTTCTTTTTTTCATCCAAGACCGTTTTACCGACATCCACCCCAGGCCTCAATCAACGTCTCAAACCGAAACATTACTCCTCACATCCATGTTTGCACTTTGCCTTCGCGTTGACGACTACGCGACGGACACCACTCTCATCGCAAAGGACCTCAGTCAAAAAGTTTCCACGTACGTCGTCGTCCTCTATCCGCATCTGTCCTTTTAGACTGACTTTCTGCCGTCAGGATCAACGGGCTGTTCAAGTCGCTGGGTTGTAAGATCACCAAGTTGACCTTGCATGACCTCAAGCGACTCGGTCTTCCTGATAGCGCCGGAGAGAGGAAGAGGGCCATGCTTAGCACACCGCTGGAGTTTCCTAAGCCACGCGTAAAAAGACGTGCATAACGGATGGCAAGAAATTAACGTTGCATTGTCTGCGTTAACACGGCGCCAGAGTGGATATTTTTCAAACATAAAATGAGATGTTGATTGTCAAATTTCGTCTATACTTGACTGCAGATTTCGAGCGAATGACATGGATGTATTCTTTCAACTCATATGGTTTCAACTAACCAGAACAATCGTCCCATCATGGCGCAAGTGACTGACTTGTTCGTGAAAGTCTCGCCAATACTAGATCGCCCGACGTCGCAGGGCATTCAACCTTCGCTGTCCAGTAGTCGGCTTTAACACAGACCCATCCTAAGTTCAATCGATTCCTGTAACATGCCAGTAGCCTTCACGAACATGCATTTTCTCATCATCCCACCTATAAAAAGAAAAACAAACAAACACAGAGAGATGATACTCGACCGAACATGCCAAAAGTTTCGCTCCTAATCCTACACATCCCGCCGCCATCACGATCACGATCACGATATCTCCACGACCTCGATCCGTATTTCCTTGGCAGATCTGACACGGCGTTCCAACCCTCGCAAGACGATTTCATGCTCGGTAGCCACTCGCTTGTAACCCCCTTTCATCTGTTGCTGCAACAGAAGCGCACAGAACGGCTGTTGCAGGCGGGCGACGAGCTGCAGCGCCCGGTCACAATCACCGTCCATCGCGGCGACCGGTCCAGCTTTTGGGTGGTCAGCGAGAGATCGAGACCGGGTTTGAGACCGAGACCGAGACCGAGACCGAAATAACAATTCCCCCTCAACCTCAGTCTCCGAATCAGACCACGACTCAGACGTGCAGCAGTAGTCCTCGCCATCCGACTCCATGTTTCCCACCAAATCAACCTCGTCAAGCAGCAGGCCACGCAAGTCGCGAATCCAAGGATGGACGAAGACGAGCTTGCGTGGGGGCTCCTCTCCGAACGACAAGAACCTATCCGCCGACGACGTCCGAAACTCGACGTGTCCGATCCCTGACACCCGAGCGCGGTAGCACTCTTCTCCTCCGCCCGCTGTCCCGGGGGCGTCTTTCTCTTTCTTGACGAGCTGCTTCACCGGGAACACGATACATGGGTGGCATAGTCTGCGGTTGGCGAAGCGTGGTGGAGGTAAGCGGATGACTCGGTCGTAGATGAGCATCGCATCCGTAGGGGACATCGAATTTCGTAATTCTGCGACGCGCGCATCCATTTCAGCCTCTTCGATAAAGAGCAAAGCATCGGTGGCCGGACTACCATGGATGGCCAGGGAGGCAGGGAGGCAGCTGTTGTACGATGACGAGTTACCCGTCCAGGCAAGCACCGTCGCTTCGCCCGAACGAGCCATCATCGCTTCTATGAGGTGGCCTAGTGCATCGTCCCCTCCTCCGCAGTGACACTTACAGCGCATATTTGAATCAAGAGGTTCTTTTGTGAGTGAGATCATATGTTTCAATACATCGACTGCTTCATCACAGCGCTGCAAAGCGTGCAACGCCGCATGCCTTCTTTCGTACCCCCAAGGATCCTGAGGGTCTGCCTTGATTGCCTGAAACATTCGCAAGTCCGGCGGTCGTCGCCCCCATGAAAGATAGAGAGAGAGAGAGAGAGAGAGCAGACATTACCTCATCTGCATCTTCCAGTGCGTCCTCCCACAACTCTAATATCGCTCGGGCTCTGCTTCGTTTGAACAGGAGACCTGCCAGATTCGAAGGGTTCAATGACAATGCAGCAGAGTAGCGTGCAATTGCTTCCTCTGCATCCCCACGCTGCATTGCCACATCGCCGATGTCTTCCAGTGTCTGCATACATCGTTGAAGATGTTCCTCGATTGCAGGAGCCAGAGCATCAAAGTCCCATCCAAACATCTTTCCAAGAAACGTGGGTCCGGTTGTGTCAATACGAACGCAGAACGAAACAACTCACAAGCGAGATCACCACTAGCACAGGACATTCCTTGGGTGAAGCTGCTTCCTTCCTTGCGCGTCCGAGCAGCTCCGCAGCACGCTCATAGTCCCCTTCATCCAACGACATGCATCCGAGTAAACAGTATATTTGAGCCTGAACGCGGCCTGATCATCACCTCCTGCTAACAGTCGGAGCAGTCACGTACCAGGATAGTGACATACATCGCCTTGTCACCCACGATATCGATCATATCTTCAATCCGCAGAATGGCTTCATCATGTCTTCCGCATTCAAACAAGACAATGATCTGAGTGCAACTAAGCGTCGATACGCAAAAAACAACCGGCTCCATACCTTGACTAGCAAAATGAGATTGCCCTCACTGGCGGCCGATAGACCGTCAGCAATCACGAGATCGAATACGCGTATGGCAGCGTCGGGTTCGCCATTTCCGGCACGGGCTATGGTGGCTGCAACATGACCGACAGTCGACCGATGAATGTCGACAGACTGACGCTCGATAGTCAACACCTGCACGCGATCTAAGACGATCAACTGACCCTTTTCGCGTCGTCGATGGCCAAATTGAACTGTTTTAAACGTGACCGTACAAGAGAACGGTGAGCGAGGACTTGTGCAAGATGAGAAGGATCATCGGTATGGAGGATTTCTTCTGTCAATATTTGTTCCGCGCGAGTCAAGTCACCCTTGGTCCACGCGTGGAACGTCGCGTCACTGGTCTTCAGGAGTGGTAATTGTACCTCTGTGATGAGTCAGAAGGAGCGAAAAGCCATGTTTAAACATGCTCACGATGCGAAGGAAGTAACGGGCCCCTTGTAGATTCATCGATGTCTAATTCAGCAGTAGAAGCACTCACTACACGTCCCGTGAAGTACGCCTCCGGGAGGATATCACGGAGGCTCCGTACGGTGATTTTTCCGCTTTGTTCGCCGGTCACGATGTGGTCGTCACCAGGAGAGAGCTTCACGAAGTAGACACCATGGGCGTGTTCGATCATAGGGCCAATTTGCGCGCGAGTGGAGACATCCCAAAATGACAGCGACCTGCTTGCGGCGACGGCAACGAATTTTTTGTTGGACGATGGTGTGATGGAAGGGAAATCGAGTGCGCCAGGGATATGCCACCCATTGAATAAGGTGCCAGAGGAGGAGTCGAAGCACTTGAGCCCGTTCAACGGCGCAGAAACGGCGAAAAGGTGACGGCCATCTGCCGACCAGACAAGCGGCGAGGATATCCACTGCCCGAACGCGCAGGGAATGTCCAACAACCGCTGGCCGTTGTCGCTGTCGAAGATCCTGATGGACTTGCCAACCGTAGCGGTTGCAAAGCGGGCACCATCTGGAGC
>JBBPMR010000967.1:0-12994 GCA_038090415.1 Rossbeevera mucosa | reverse complement strand
TATGTATATAAGCGCTTCCGCTCCGAACAAAGCATCGATTGGTGCGACGAATGGTCTCGCGCAGGTAGCCGTCTCTGTCATGCGGGCGGTCGGTCCTATGGCGGTCAATTCCGCTTTTTCGCTGAGCATTGAGAAAAATATCCTGGGAGGTTACTTGGCATATGTTGTCATGGTGGCCATGGTGTGCTTAACGCTGTGGGTGGGCTACTTGTTGCCGCAAAAGATGTGGAATGAATAGGGTAGAGTTTGAGTTGACAGGGGTTATTTTACATGTTTGGATTTGCGACTCAGCTCCTCTCCGCAACCATCACTGTCAGATCTCATTCACCAAGACTTGTCGATTTTTTTTACCGCACCGAAGGGGATTCTATCAAGAGTTTGCGGAGGAGGAAAATACCAGTGTCAACCTGGTTGTCGAAACGTCCGAGTCGAAACGTCAAATAGCATCGAGACACGGATTACCTTAACCGAGTTGCTCAAGAAAGTACGTATGCGTTCAAGCATGCTAAAGATGGCACGGGAGGGTACAAGGATGCTACGAGGTTAGCTCGTTTGGAGCAAGCAAGAGGATGCTCGAGTAGCTCCCGCTGCCTTCGACAACGAGCACTTCATCACACCAGCTCCAGAACCAATGATCAGGTAAGTGGCAGAGTGCACGAAACCTTCAACAGGGTGTTCCATCACGGTCATGGCATTCCAGCAGTACGGTGGCATCATATGAGGCGAGCTGTTATAGTTTCTCACACAAATTAGACCCGGAATCTTGTTGCGATCAAGGTTATTCTACAACATTGCATGAGTTGGCAACTGAACGAGATAATGGTACCGAAAGTTTCGACTTGATCACGCGGTGATTATAGAACGATTGTTTGCAACTAGAACATTAATATTAATGTTTACCTGTCGCGTACACAAAATCCCAAAGTGTAAAATAAATGCTTCACATCTGGGCGGGCATGGATCTCTCCTCCAATCGGGATAGAAAGAGGTAGTGAGAAGGCGTTTATCATGGACAGGCCTCAGACAGGTCAGGGTGCTGGGCCGTACACTGTATAAATGTAGAAACAAGGCGATAAACAAAAAGATATCACGATCGCGCCGATCACCTAAGGCAATAAATGTTGACAGATATGTAAATCGAGGCGTGCAGCATGCCCCAGGTCAGAGAGTGCCAGATATAGGTTCAATAACAATGATGGGGAGGATTCCTCTGCAAGGATGTACTCGGGAACAAATGCTTGGGCCTCTGGTGGGCATCACCATTCGACACAGAGAACGAACCGTAAACCTCGAGCATTGACAACGTGGCGCCAACTCATCGCTCGGGTTGGCGCAACATCGAGCAAGCGCAACTGGAAGGAGAATATATATGCATTTGCCAGATCATTGTCGTGGGGCCTTGCACGTAAACAGTACGTCATTGACAAATGGGTTGCGAGTGGAAATAGAAGGTGTTAGAATGGTCGTTTTAGTGACGGGCTTAGACAGGGGGGAACAAAAGGGGGGGGAACAATGCTGAGCCTGCGTGTATGCATGCGATCAGCGCTGCGCCCAGTCTTAGAAAGGGTGAGTTAATTTAAACAGAAAAAATGCGAACGAGAACAGAAGCATCGTCAATGGTTGCTCCACTTGCACAGGTATAATTGTAGTCTGGGCGAGATCGACCTCGACAGTGGGTGTTGCAATGCTACCCATGACATCTGAAGGCGCCTAAATAGTGTGCTTCTGACCCTGCGACTGAAACGGAATTAGTACTAAGCAGCTTCGGAGAGAGGTGGAAAAAGGGCACATTGAGGACATTGATATTTTTCAAATATGGTTTAGCATACGGCGCGGGAGACACGTTGTAACGGCGCTTCTTTGCCTCGAGGACAGATGTCGGGGAATGTGAGACGAACTCTACCAGAACAATGGCAGGCCTAGAGAATACACCCACATGGCTCCATACACGTAGTGAATAATTCAATCATCTGATGCCATTGGTCCTTGGGCCCGGGTTACTCTATTTTTACACCATGTTAGCGAGAAGCACATCAAGACCATCACTTTCTTGATGGAGCAACGCCTAGGCAACAAGCTAACTCAGTCAAAGACACGAACAAGCATAACTTCCAGAAGAAGCATATATGCATCTGTCATTATCCCATGAGATATACTAGTTCGTAAACAACTGAGATAGCGCACAGTGGGGCACGAAATAGAAGATACCAAACGAACTTCTTTGCCTCGCAAACGTCGACGATATGTGACAACTGGTACTGAGGTCTGACCTGATTTTACGTATTGAAGACATGCGTTTTGGCAACGGCGGACAGATGGTCAGCAATCCAAAATAAAGAAAAACAAGAGAGATATATAAAGGCAGCGTCGAGGTTCAACCTACTCTTCTTCTTCCAGACAACATCGACGATGCCGAATAACAGTAGCAAATCCGGTGACTATTCCTACACTGGCTCTGGAACCAACAGTCAGGTGGGGGTCACGTTTCTTTGTCCGCATGATTGCTCACCTGCATCGCCGGCAGGGCAATCACTACTGCTCTCGCGACTATGGCGATTCTGGAAGTGGTTATCACTACTCTAACAAGTGCGTATACTGTGGGTCTGCGGTTGTAGGTTCTGACATACTAGGTAACTTTGCTAGCGACGGGAGCTACTACTACAGCAACCCCAACGGATCAACCTACTACAACAGTGGTAGTGGATACTCTCAGTACACATCACCCAACGGAAACACGTCCAAGTCTTCTGGCTCGTCCAAGTAGTTGGCTCGTTAATCGGAGTGGGTTGTTATGTAAAAGACATCGGCTTCAACGTGTATTCATAAGCATGATATGACGTCATCTTGAGTGATAGTGCGCGCACCCAAGATTGAACTCAAACTTCTCGTCGTTCTCTGCGCTGTGATGCGGAGCGTTTGCCCTCGCCAATTCTGAGGGTAGTCCTGTTTGACCTGATTCTACCTCCACTCGACTCTACGCCTTCATGTCTCTATTGTTGATGTCGCTCCAGTGCAAGACGGGCAGCCAGCATGAATGAATGCACTCGCGTTTCCAGAAGTGGTATATGGCACTTGGAGAAATGCAACAAGGGTCCTCGCGTGTGCTGCAGAGTTGGCTTTCCACTGCAGCCAGCGATTTTCAGACCAAGTATTGAACATCTCGACTCAGATAGCAAATTTCATCGGGTGCGTAAATCATTTTGGGTTTGACAAGGATAAATAACGTTGCAAGAAAGGAAAGGTCGTTTAGACGGGCGCTCGTCACGACTGAGGCGGTACAATCTACCACATATAAATATGTGGGAATAGTAAATAGAAACAGTAGTGAGATACAGCAACTCGCAGTTATGATATTTTTGTACCCACTACGTAAGATTTGTGGGCTCCAAGCACGCAACAGAGGAATTGCTTTCTGAACTCGAAGGAGAGAATGATCGATCCTCCAGATGAGGATGCTTGGTTCCCCGGAAGCTTTCGTAGAACCATGCTTGATAACGAGACACCGCAATCTGTCCAGCTGCTATCTTAATGCAAAATTGAATTGCTGGCCAATCAAATTTAACCCTAAGCTCAGCTTCCTGAAGATTGCGCAAAGTGGTCTTGGCAACGAATCCAGCAATCTTGCTCTTCACAGAAGTCAGCCCACCATTGATTGCCAGTTCCATACCCTCCATCTCAGTCTCGATCATCGGAAATAAAAACTAGAAACGAAGGAAGTCAGAGGTATTACAGGTGGGCTCAGTGATAACTTACACCATTTATGCTGCCTTTTGCCAGGTCTAAGACACCACTTTCTTTGACCCGAACACGGTACTGGACGTTATGGATCTCACACCATGTGTGTCCAGCAGTGGTGATGGGACCAAGGTCAAGTTTATAAGAATCGGAGTCGGAGCTACAAGAAAAGGCTGACTGACTATCCAGATCGTCAGTATTTGAGAGAGCGCATTCCACCAAGGGGCTAGTGGAGAATCCATCGGCAGAGGAAGGGAGGGACAGGAAATGACTGTAAGGCAGGATAGACTCATGCTTGGTGAAGTAGTCCCAAGTTGGCGAGTTTTCAGGAGGAGGTTTGTATTTGCCCTCTGAAACAAAGACGGCTACAACAAGGGAGATCTCGGGCCATCCTTCGACCTCATATTGAATCTTCTTCATCAGCTTATCGTGATCTTGGCTAAAGGCATATTCCACCACTGCAAAGACATTCATATTGCCTCCGATAGACGTGGCGACGAGTGCGAGATTGGGAGTGGTGATAAACCAGTGAGCGCTGAATGGATGGACAGATTGTGTTCTAAAGCGATGCAATGTCGGCGGTTTATCGGAAGGGAATCCAGAGCCGGGTAGGCTGGAGTAGGCATTTCGAGAATAAGTAATCTAGTGCTCGGATGGTAAGACAACCTGACGTGTTTGAGTAGCTAGTCCGACAATATCGAAGCGAATACTTTGCTCACTTAGTTTTCCTGTACGGAAGGGAATAGTCTTCTACTAAATTTTCAAGCGCACTGAAATCCTGGTAAGAGACTTCTCTGAAAACCTATTTGGAAGGAAAATTAATAGTAAAACATGTCGTTTATGTAGCTAATATTATGAGTGATTGTGTTATCGGTGTTGTGTAGATTAAAGCGCCGTAGAATGTCTTTGGTAGAATATTTAATAAGGAGACATTCAATTAGTCCCTGTCAAATGTAGTTGTTTACAAGTGTTTGAACCCAAAGTTTTTATTTCTTCCTAACACAATGTCAGGTCGACCTGCTGGAAAACCAGACCTCTCTGGGTACAATTATGGCGCCATTTCTTCTCTCGTCCTCACTGCAGACCGATCAGCACTCCCACGACGTGACAAAGAGCCGGATGGTGCACCAACTTCCCTCGCAGGTCGAATTGATCCAAAGGAAATGGGCTCACGGGTTCAACGAGCGGCTCCAAAAGACATCGAAAAGAAGAAGAAAAAAGCTAGTGATACCGGTAGACATGACACGCGAGAAAAAGCGGCCTCGACGAAGCGACGCACAGAAGCTGGCTTTGGCTTTGCCGACATCATCGAGGCCACTCAAGACGTCGAGGGTTTGACCTACCGACCCCGCACCGCAGAGACGCGGGAGGTCTACGAGCTCATGTTATCGGCCGTGCACCAAACTCTTGGCGACCAGGCTCACGACATCGTTCGTAGTGCCACGGATACCGTCCTCGAGACCCTCAAGAATGAGAACATGAAGGATTTCGACAAGAAAAAGGAGATCGAAGATGTTCTGGGTGGTATCTCCAACGACACCTTCTCTCAACTGGTCGCTTTGTCCAAGAAGATTACTGACTATGGTGCCGAGGACGAGGAAATGGCTGATCCGGATATGGAGCGGAAGGATGCAGAGATTGACGAAGAGATCGGTGTTGCGGTTGTCTTCGATGAGGAAGAGCAAGAAGAGGAGGACGAGGAAGGTTACGAAATTCGTGATGAGTCCGACGAAGACGAGGAAGAAGACGAGGAAGAAAAGGGAGAAGGAGAAGGGGAAGGGGAAGAGGACGCCGGCGCCGATGAGCTTATCATTGGTGGGTCTTCCGCCGCCTCTCAAGCAGGGAAAGCCAAATCAGATAAGGACGTCGTTTCTCCACACACCATCGACGGCTTCTGGGTACAACGTCAGATATCTGAAGTCTATTCTGACCCGGTCACCGCTGCCGACAAAGCCGCTTCAGTACTCTCCATCCTCGGTTCAGAGTCGGGCTTGCGCGACTGCGAGAACCAGCTGATGGAGTTGTTCGAGTACCAGAGCTTCCACGTCATCACGAAGTTCTTGAAGAACAGGGACGTCATAGTTTGGTGTACGAAGTTGATGCGGAGCGATGCTGACGAACGGGTGAACGTGGAAGTGGCTATGCGGGAGAAGGGCGTTGGTTGGATTCTGAGGGAGCTGGCGGGAGACCGACAGGCCAAGAAGACTCACGATGACGCAATGGACGTGGACGTCAAAGTAGCCGCTCCAGCGGTACCCAAGACAGCAACACTTGCGCCAGGCTCTACGGTCCAACCGAAGGCGACAGTGGACCTCGAGAGCATGGCATTCAGTCAAGGGGGACACTTGATGTCGAACAAAAAGTGTAAGCTTCCTGAGGGGTCTTTCAAGCGTTCCCGCAAGGGTTTCGAGGAGATCCACGTCCCTGCTCCCAAGAAGCATGCCGGGAGTGACGATGAGCTTGTCCCTATAAGCAAGCTACCCGAGTGGGCACGGGCTGCGTTTACGGTTCCGAAGCTCAATCGGGTACAGAGCAAGCTGTTCCCTGTCGCATTTGGCACGGACGAGCCCTTACTTCTTTGTGCACCGACGGGTGCTGGGAAGGTAAGTTGAAAGTTAATACTTCAGAAGTCCTCACTCATACGGTACACTCAGACCAATGTTGCAATGATGACGATCCTTAATGAGCTAGCTAAGTACAGGGATGAAGATACTGGCGAATTTGCTCTCGACCAGTTCAAGATAGTCTATATCGCTCCTATGAAAGCCCTCGTACAAGAAATGGTCGGCAACTTCACTTCACGTCTTACCTCCGCGTTTGGTATCAGAGTCGGTGAGCTGACCGGTGACTCTCAAATGACAAAGCAGCAAATCTCCGAAACGCAAATCATCGTGACGACCCCCGAAAAGTGGGACGTTATCACTCGCAAGAGTACGGATACTAGTTACACGAGCCTTGTTCGCCTCATAATCATCGACGAGATTCACCTGTTGCACGACGAGCGCGGTCCTGTCTTGGAAAGCGTTGTTGCGCGAACCATCCGGAGGATGGAGCAGACGGGTGACTATGTTCGACTGGTTGGACTTTCCGCGACACTACCGAATTACCAAGACGTGGCCACTTTCCTCCGCGTGGATGAGTCGAAGGGACTTTTTTATTTCGATGCTACCTACCGTCCGTGTGGACTTCAACAACAATTCATTGGGGTCACCGAGAAGAAAGCTATCAAACGATTCCAGGTCATGAACGAAGTCTGCTACGAAAAGCTCCTGGATCAAGCGGGAAAAAACCAAACTCTCGTTTTTGTCCATTCTCGTAAGGAAACCGCCAAGACGGCTCGCTTCATACGCGACATGGCCATCGAAAAGGAGTCGATCACGCAGTTCGTGCGACCCGACTCAGCTACTCGGGAGATTCTGACAGAGGAGGCCGGGAACGTCAAGGATAGTAATTTGAGGGACCTGCTGCCTTTCGGATTCGCGATCCATCACGCCGGGATGTCGAGGGAGGATAGGACTCTGGTGGAGGAACTTTTTGCAGACGGTTCTGTACAGGTGTTGGTATGCACAGCGACTCTCGCCTGGGGTGTTAACCTTCCGGCGCACACTGTCATTATCAAAGGGACGCAGATCTACAATCCCGAGAAGGGTCGATGGGTCGAGTTGTCTTCTCAGGATGTCCTCCAGATGCTCGGACGTGCTGGACGACCGCAATACGATACGTACGGCGAGGGAATTATCATCACAAATCATTCAGAGCTCCAGTATTATCTTTCGCTCTTGAACCAGCAGCTACCTATCGAATCGCAGTTCGTCTCCAAGCTGGCAGACAACTTGAACGCAGAGATCGTACTTGGGACGGTCAGGAATCGCGACGAAGCGGTGCAGTGGCTAGGGTACACATATCTGTAAGCGTTCTTTTGATTGAAGACCGTTCTCTGACCCACGGTTTCTCAGATATGTTCGCATGCTCAAGTCGCCTGGGCTATATGGGGTTGGAGTTGACTACCAAGAGGACGACGACGGCCTGGTTCAGAAGCGCGCCGACATAATTCATTCAGCGGCAGCGCTCCTCGAGAAGTGCCACCTCATCAAGTACGAACGGTCTTCTGGTCGATTCCAGAGCACGGAACTCGGACGCATCGCATCGCATTACTATGTGACGCACAACTCGATGGCGACCTACAATCAACACTTGCGGCCGACTATGTCAACACTGGAGTTATTCCGAGTGTTTGCGCTTTCCAACGAATTCAAGTTGCTTCCTGTGAGTGGTTTGTAAACTTTCCAGTTTGATTATCCCGCTGATAAGTTTTAAAGGTAAGACAGGATGAGAAACTCGAACTTGCGAAATTGCTAGAACGTGTGCCTATACCCGTCAAGGAGAGTGTCGACGAGCCTGCTGCTAAGATCAACGTGCTTCTTCAAACATATATATCCCAACTGAAGCTCGAAGGTGTGTCGCGAATTCCACTCTCGTTCTTCGTGCTCGTAATCACGTTTTTTTATTTTGTTTTATTTAGGTTTTGCATTAGTTGCGGACATGGTATTCGTGCAGCAGTCTGCTGGACGAATTTTACGTGCCATGTTTGAGATTTGTCTGAAGCGAGGGTGGGCTGTGCCGGCTCGGGCGTGTCTTGCATTGTGCAAGATGGTGGAACGACGAATGTGAGTGTAGATTTTCATACTCAACGCCGTTCATACTGATTCAATCCAACCAGGTGGGGCTCGATGACACCGCTTCGCCAATTCAAGGGTGTACCCCAGGAAGTCATAAGAAAGGCTGAAGGCAAACAATTCGTGCGTATACAAGACGTTTCTGAATGACGTGCTGACGTTATACCTAGCCATGGTACCGTTACTTTGATTTGAATCCGCCCGAGCTTGGAGAGCTTATCGGCATCCCTAACGCCGGTCGCCTCGTTCACCGGCTCGTCCATAATTTCCCAAAACTTCAGTAGGTGTTTATTTTCACTTGGCTGCGAGCTATAATGACCCATATTCCCAGACTACAGGCCCAAGTCCAACCCATCACACGTTCCCTCCTCCGGATCGATTTATCCATCCTTCCTGATTTCCGCTGGGACGAGAAGATTCATGGCAGCGCTGAGACTTTCTTTATCTTAGTGGAGGATGTTGATGGCGAAATCATCCTCTTCCATGATTCCTTCGTCCTTCGTCAACGGTACGCGGAGGACGAGCACAATGTGACGATCACGGTCCCCATGTTTGAACCGGTACCCCCCAACTACTATATCTCTGTCGTATCGGATAGGTGGCTGCACGCGGAGACGAGGCTTCCCATTTCGTTCAAACATCTTATTCTTCCTGAAAAGTTCCCACCTCCGACACCCCTCCTCGAGCTCCAGCCTTTGCCACTCTCAGCATTGCACAACAAAGACTTCGAGGCGATCTACTCAAGCACGATCCAAACGTTCAACAAAATCCAGACGCAAGTCTTCCAAGCTCTCTATACGTCTGACGAAAACGTATTCGTCGGCGCACCAACAGGGAGTGGTAAGACTATTTGTGCTGAATTCGCATTGCTCAAGCTATGGAACAAACGGGACAACTCGAGAGCTGTTTGTGTTGAGCCATATCAGGAAATGGTAGACCAGCGGGTTGCAGAGTGGCGCCGCAAATTCAAGGATGTGCAGGGCGGGAAGGAGATCGTGAGCCTGACCGGAGAGACGAGCGCGGACCTCCGCTTGCTGGAGAAAGGCGACGTCATCGTGTGTACTCCTAGCCAGGTAAGCAGGCGAAGGCAGCATATTTATATTTGCTTCATGACTTATTTGTTTTGATAGTGGGACGTTCTGTCACGCAGGTGGCGTCAGAGAAAGAACGTGCAGACGATCGCCCTTCTCATCGCGGATGAAATTCAGCTCGTCGGCGGAGAAGTTGGCCCGACATACGAGGTGATTATCTCCAGGACACGATATGTATCAGCCCAGACGGAGATCAAAACTCGTGTTGTTGCCTTGGGCGTATCACTTGCGAACGCCCGAGATCTCGGGGAGTGGATAGGCGCACCTTCACATGCGATCTTCAATTTTTCGCCGAGGTAGGCATGCATGTATCTATGAGAGCTAGTCTGCGGGTCGCTCACAGTATCCGTCCAGTTCGCGACCGCTTGATATGGACATCCACCTTCAAAGCTTTACCATCCCTCACTATCCCTCTTTGATGATTGCCATGTCCAAGCCGGCATACCTTGCTATTGTAGAGTATGCTCCAACGAGGCCTGTCATCGTCTTTGTTTCCTCCCGACGCCAATGCCGTCTCACCGTAGACGATCTTTTACTACACTGCGCTGCCGACAACAATCCTGATCGGTTCCTTAATATCGACGAAGCGGACTTGCAGCCCCACCTCGACCACATCAGCGACCAGGGACTCGCCGACTGTCTCAAACACGGTATTGGGTATTACCACAAGGCACTTGATAAGCAAGACAAGATCATCGTCGAACGCTTGTTCGAGTCCGGTGCCATTCAAGTCTTGGTGGCTTCAAAAGTATGTCTTTCTATGAGCCATCTTACAACGGAACTAACTCGAGGGCGAATGATTAGGATACGGCATGGAGTCTACCGGTAGCGAGTTACATGGTCATTATCATGGGCGTCCAGTTCTTCGAAGGCAAGGAACACCGATATATTGATTACCCCGTCATGGATGTATTGCAAATGATGGGCAGGGCGTGTCGCCCAAGGGAAGACGAGCGGAGCCGGTGTGTGCTAATGTGTCAGCAAACGCGAAAGGACTTTTACAAAAAGTTCTTGTCGGAGGGACTGCCGATCGAGTCGCACCTACCGACACATCTTCTTCATGATTATTTCTTGGCCGAGGTCGCGGTGAAGACGATAGAGAATAAGCAAGACGCGATGGTGAGTGTTAATTTCCTAATTGTATTACATGCGACGGTGTTCACGAGCGGGTGGATGCTTTACAGGACATCTTGACGTGGTCGTACTTTTACCGCCGGATGACGCAGAACCCCAACTATTACAATTTGCACAATGTCAGCCATCAAGCACTTTCGGATCACTTGTCAGAACTGGTCGAGAACACGTTGCAGGATCTCGTGAACTCGAAATGCATTGCGATCGGTGAGTTGATATATGTGACACGGCTTACTTTACTTGACTGATCAATGCATTTGCAGAGGACGAGATGGACATATCTGCGCTCAACCTCGGCATGATAGCTGCATACTACAATATTTCCTGTAGGACATCGTTGTTGTTCACTTTGAACTTGTCACTGACGGTCTCTGTAGATGTCACCGTCGAGGTCTACACGCTTTCGTTGAAGGAGCGCACAAAACTCAAAGGCCTGCTGGAAGTCGTCTCGTCATCTGCCGAGTTCGAGGCCATCCCGATCCGACGCCACGAAGACGTCATCCTGCGTCGGATTTACGAGCGACTGCCTGTCAAGCTCGAGAAGGCCGATTTCGAAGCACCACACTTCAAGACATTCCTCCTTCTCCAGGCACACTTTTCGCGTATCCAGCTACCGCCCGATCTCGCTGCAGACCAAGTGCTAGTTCTCGAGAAGGTGTTGAATCTGCTCTCGGCCTGTGTGGACGTTATGTCGTCGAATGCGTGGTTGAACGCGCTTGGAGCGATGGATTTGTCACAAATGTGCGTGCAGGCGATGTGGGAGACAGATTCGCCGTTGAAACAGATACCACATTTTGAACCCGAGGTGAGTCTCTAAGCTACTTTTCACCATGCACGCATGATTTGGGCTCATTATCCGTCTAGGTCATTAAGCGATGCAAGGCTGCAGGTGTCGAATCCGTATACGACATTATGGAAATGGAAGACGACCGAAGAAATGAGCTGTTGCAAATGGACGTCAGACAAATGTGCGTTTTGATTTAGTCCCACGTCTACTTGTCCTGATCCTCGTTTGCGAAATCACAGGCGGGACGTGGCGAAGTTTGTTAACTCTTACCCAACACTCGACGTCTCATACGAGCTTGCGAAGGGCGAGTATACCGCAGGATCTCCGATCACCCTGAAGGTTGCACTTTCCCGGGACGCCGATGAAGATGATCCGGATGATCAAGTCGTGGTCGCGCCGTTCTTCCCAGTGAAGAAGCTCGCTAACTGGTGGCTCGTCGTCGGGGAGCCGAGTACGCGGCAGCTACACGTCATCAAGCGGGTCACTGTCAGCAAGAACCTGTCCGTTAAGCTTGAATTTACACTGCCGAAGGGAACGCACGCGCTCAAGTTGTACGTGATCTGCGATTCGTACGTTGCTGCAGATCACGACTTGAGTCTGGACCCGATTGAGGTGGCGGAGGGAGAAGAGAGCGATAGTGATGAAGATGATGAGGATGGAAGTGATGCGATGGAGGAATGAATGACTGCCCGTGTATAGTTTTGAAATCTGATTTCAGGAGGTTGGGTCTGCTGAGAATTGAAAATGATTATTATGTATGCATCTGTTGCTAATGGGGTGCCGTGTCATAACAAAGATACCGTTTAGCTTTTCAAATCAAGTCGATTCTCAACCCGGGCACACAAATTCTATCCGGTGGCCAGTCAAGTCGGAATACGTGTCGTGATTCAGACCAAGAATAAAGCCGCACTGCGTCCGAAATCAACTCCAAAAAATAAATGCCGCGCAATGTCAGCCCGAAGTTAGGTCCGCTGGTCTAGGCCCCTATCGGTGTACGACTATTGATGATTTTCTTGTTACAAGCAACGTTGCCGCGGCCGTTTCTTCTCAACCAGAGCTGTGGGACGACACGAAGAGGAATTAGATGACAATGATAGCAATTATGCCGGTGGTACTAGTGGCTATCGCTTATGTGACTGACTACATGCACGCTCTCTCACTTATTCTCAAACCACCTCCACCTGATACTCAGAGTACAGGTCCGTTGAGTTGATCTTGCGTTCACAGGATGCTAACTTCAACTCGTCCAGGTGATCGAACCATTCACATCTTTTCAATTCTCAGAACTCTTGTCAACACTCGAGAACGAGTGCCATCACCCTGCTGTAAAGTGAGTTCAGTGCATCGAAACGGGCATCGGGCTTGTTGGCTTGGCATACTATCATTTTATGTTGATTCATGAATCAAATCCTCCTAGTCATGACGCCCTCCCATGTCCATGAAGCCTTTCTAACCTCTCTGAATAATGTCGTTGGAGACTTCGTTAGGACCCTGCGCTACGACCATGATCACCTTGGAAGCCCGATCTCACTCAACGTTTACTTTAACACATCCCTGATCTCAAGGCGGAC
>JBBPMR010000966.1:0-13014 GCA_038090415.1 Rossbeevera mucosa | reverse complement strand
ACTAGGCACTTCCAGTGGTTGTAACTTTCCAGCTGGAGCTATATTTGTGGGCTTCATACGAGCACACCTATCACATGCTTTGCAATATCTTTCTATATCTGCTTTCATCCCTGGCCACTTATAGTAGCGAGATGCCAATTCTAGCGTCTTTTCCAATCCTTTGTGTCCTGCGATTGGATGATCGTGGAATTGCATCATTACTTCCATGCACAGTTCACCAGGTACCCATAGCTTTCCATCATAACACCATAATCCTTCACGGAGAATGGATCCATCAGGGTGGTTAACCCCAGCATGCCAATATTTGATCTTGTTGAACAAATCCATTTCTTCTATGGAACATATATGAGATTCAGGGATAAAAACCATCTGTTTGTTATCGTGTTCTATTCCCTGTCTGTGATCTTCTTGTCTAGATAAAGCATCTGCTTTTTCCATAGCGGTTCCTGGTTTGTTGACCAATATGTAATCGAACCTAGAGAGATATTGTGCCCATCTAGCTTGTTGTCTATTCAGATCTTGTGATGTCATAAAATATTGTAGGTTTTTATGATCTGTCCAGATTTCAAACTGATGTCTAGCACCTTCAAGATGATGACGCCATTGTTCTAGCGCCAGTTGTATGGCTAACATCTCTTTATCAGCTATCGGATAATTCCTTTGTTCGGGTGTCATCGAGTGTGACATAAATGCTACTGGATGCCATTTGTCTTCTATGATCATTGACAATACAGCTCCAGTTGTGAAATCTGAAGCGTCACATTCGAGCCGATAAGGGGTAGTATCATCTGGATAAGCTAATATCGGTGCACTAGTGAATCTCTCTTTCAATGTGTCAAATGCACTTTGCTGTGCAGATGACCAATCCCAAGACTTGTCTTTCTTTGTCAATTCATGCAATGGTTGAGCGATAAGTGAGTAGTCTTTAATAAAATGTCTATAAAAGTTTGCTAAACCCAAGAAGCTTCTAACTCCTTTCACATTGGTGGGAGCAGGCCATGACGCGATACCATCAAGCTTGTTTTTACTCATGGTGATACTGTCTGCTGATACATCCATGCCTAGCATATCCACTTTTGTTACTTCAAAGAAGCATTTCGAGGGTTTTACAAATAGATCGTTCTCGCGAAGCTTTATAAGTACTCTTCGTACTGCTTCTCTATGTTTCTCGATATCATTGTGTTTTGAAAAGATCAACAGATCATCAATATAGATAATCACAATGTCGTCATCTTCAGCGAAGATTTCATTTATCATTTGTTGGAATGTCGCAGGGCTATTGCACATCCCGAAGAACATTACGGTAGGCTCGAAGGCCCCTAAATGACAAACGAAGGCTCCTTTCCATTCGTCGCCTTCTTTGATTCGAACATTGTTATATCCCCATCTGAGATCCATCTTGGTAAACAATTTAGCTCCTTTGAGCTTATCTATGATCTGTGAAATGAGAGGTAGAGGGTAGTTATTTTTAACCGTGCCTTCATTAAGATATCTATAGTCCATGACCATGCGTTTCTTTCCATCCTTTTTAGGAATGAAAAAGACAGAAGATGTCTGTGGCGATTTCGAAGGTCTAATGTACCCCTTCTTTAACTGTTCATCCACGAAACTTTTGACTTCATCCTGTTCCGTGGGTCCTAATGGTATCAATCTGCCCTTTTTTGGCACGAAATCGGGCTTGAGATCTACTGCATGATCCCAAGGCTTCCTAAGTGGCAATCTCTCTGACACTTTCTCTAAGAAGACGTCTAAGTACTCGTGATAATGCTTTGGTACTAGACTGAATGCATCTTCATGAGCAATTTCCTGGTTGACGGGGAAATTGTTCACTAAGCTAGCAATCCTATATGACTGTTCGTGTTCTTCTTCACAAGAAAGCACCATGCGTTGCAAAGCTTTGCACACAGAGGGGCAGCTATTGAGCTTTACAGCTCCTATAGTCCAATCAATATTGGGATTGTGGTCCCTTAACCATGTATAACCGAGGATCATTTCATTTCATCCAAGGTTTGTCACATCTGCTGTGACCTTCTCATGATGACCCATATAGTCAATCACGAGATCGGTTTGATATGCAATACCGCCAGCAGCGTTTAGAGTGCCATCCACATTGTATACAGGGACGACTAGCTCTAGGGGCTTCAGAGGGATTCTATTTCTCTTGGCCCACTCGGTGTCTATAAATATGCCATTGGCGCCACTGTCTAGCTGTTACAGCTGGCCTGGGTAAGGTCGGTCGTAGACTCGATGGGTGCTAGGGCTGAGGGCTAAGAGTCCTGAGGTAGACACCTGAGGACAACGAAGGGCTAGGGGATCCGAAGGGGGAGACCTAAGGACAACGAAGGGCTAAGGGTGCTTAGTGAGCTTCACCGCGAAGCAAAACACGAAGACTTGGCTGAGGAGATCGAAGGGGGAGGCCTTGGATCGACTGAGGACTTAGAGTAAGGAGCACACGCTCAGAGGGGCGAAGGGGATGCTGAGAGCAAGTGTATTTCGAGAGTGTCGAGTAGCTCTAGCTTGGTATACAGGGAAGCGTATCTAGGACTTAAGTATCAAAGAGGTGGAACATCATGGAACATGATGGAAGGGGGATGCGTCATCCACAGTATGGATGAGTCATGGAAACTGCGGAGGAGTCATGGTACAATAAGCGAGTGACAAAGCAAGGTGAGTAAGAGAGGTTGGTAATCTGCAGTTAAGGATGAGTCATGAAGACTGCGGATGACTAGAGTACAGTGAGTAATAAGATCGATATACAATCGATAAGAGAAAGGCATAGTGGTAAGCGTTGACAAAGAAAGAGAGAACGAGAGAGAGGAAAAGAGGAGAAAGGAAAAGAGTAGGGGCAAGTCGTAACATGGTCCTCCCTCACAACCACCCTGACAACCCTTCCACTTGCTATGTATGCCATTATTGAGGCCACAAGAGGATCAATTATGAACTTTACCAATGCCCTATCTGCCTTGTCTCTGCCCCTGGCCATCCACAAGCTTGTTGCCCTGCTTCTTGACCTCTTCCTATTCCTTCTCCTCACTCTTGTTGTCACACTTGATGTCCTCAAGCCACTCTCTTAGCCTCCTCTTCTCAGCCATCTTACCACTAGTCCCCCTCTCTAGTCTCCTCTCCAGTCCAGGAAGAGTTCCATTGGTGGGACCATATCTAGGTGCCTGCAAGTAGCCGAGGCATGAGGCAAGCACAGGCTGTAGTTTGTGCACAAGAAGTGAAGCAGCCAGCA
Source organism: Rossbeevera mucosa (assembly GCA_038090415.1). Taxonomy (NCBI): domain Eukaryota; kingdom Fungi; phylum Basidiomycota; class Agaricomycetes; order Boletales; family Boletaceae; genus Rossbeevera; species Rossbeevera mucosa. The sequence goes on along the minus strand of JBBPMR010000966.1, from coordinate 9,779 downwards.
TCTCTTTTCTCTCGTTCTCCTTGCTCCTACAGTAGTCACTCTGTCCTTGCTTTCAATAGTCTTTGATACATTTGCTTTTGCATTCCTCAATCCCTTCAGTCTTTACTCAGTTCCATCACCATGCCCCTGCAGCAAAACTCCTATGAAGCTCAACCGCCAGACCACAATGCTCAAGTCTTTGAAGTCATGCACCAGCGTCTAGTAGACAGATATCCAATCACGCATGAAGATGCTGCACAACAGCTCTTAGACATCTGGCATAATCTCAACCGTGTCACTCGCCAGGAATGGGACAACCACCAACCCAGATGGCAGAACAGAGGCGAATTGACGAAGAACAAGAGCAAGAAAAGTGGGAGGAACGCCAACGTTATCAGTGAGAAGAGGAAGACGAAGTGCATAAAGAGGATAGAAAGAAGAATTGCACTAAGTTCCTTCCATACACCAATGTCCCACCACCATCTACCTTACCCATTATGCCCTCACCACTAGCACTATGCAAACTAGGGAAAGGAGAATATGTGGAATTGTATTTCTTTACCAACAAAGACCTGGCAGATGTGCAGGACTTTGCTTATTCCATTGATGATGACACCTTCACTCTTATGCTGGACAAAAATGGCTCACACTCCTTTATCCCCATTGCTGCAGCCAAAGCCAAGCAGCCGATCATTCCAGACAAAGATCTCTCCTGGACTCAGATCAATGAGGCCCTCCACCACATGCTCCAAGTGATGAAGGATGCAAAATGGCCAGAAGAACATGTCCAGAACCTTTGCCATGCACAAATGGAGGCATGTGTTATGATCCATTGTTTCTTTTCTCTTTTCTCTTCTTTTCGGTTCTCGCTCCAGACTACCAAGTCTTACGCTCGAACCTCTCCTGGACTACCCTTTCCTCTTCCCTTCACCCCCTGCTATTCTCCCATGCTCTCTGTGGTTCCCCATTGCCTCCCTCCACCCCAAGAACTCCCCTTGCGCCCCTCTCTATTTTCTCTTTGCCCTTCTCCATTTTCCTTTGCCCTTCTCCATTTCCCTTTGCCCTTCTCCATTTCCCTTTGCCCTTCTTCATTCCCCTTCGCCCTAGCAGCCTAGACTCTGACTCATCCGCAGCCATCATTACTCATCTCTCTTATTCATGCTTACTCATTCTTCTTACTCATGATGACTCACTCACTTCGTCATCCTCTTACTCATGCTTCATCATCTGCAGTCTTCATGACTCATTCCATACTGCGAATTACTCATTCCCTTTTGCCCTGCTTAGTGTACCATTACTCATCCGCAGTCTTCATGACTCATTCATACTGCGGCTGACACATACCCTTCGGTCATGTTCCATGACCTTCTATTCCCTTAGTATATAAACCCTAGATACCCATCCTGTAACACTAAGCTAGAGCTACTCGATACTCTTGAAATATACCAGCTCTCAGTGCAACCCTTAACCTCTCTGAGTGTGTGCTCCTCACTCTAGTCCTTCGTCGACCCTAGGCCTCCCCCTTCAGTCTCCTTAGTCCAAACCCTTGTGCGACGCTTTGCGGTGAAGCTCTCAAGGTAACCCTTAGCTCTAGTTGTCCTTAGGCCTCTTCCTTTGAACTCCCTTAGCCTTTTGTCGTCCTCTGGTGTTTACCTCAGGACTCCTCAGCTCTACCTTGGTACCCATCGAGTCTACAACTGACCCTATCCGGGCCAGTTGTAACAGCATGATCCAGACGAGACAGCTCAATAAGCACTCATCATTTACCAGGCCATATACTGGCATCATTGGCATGACTCCCTGGGCACCTTATCCTCATTCAACCTGACATTCATCAATCAAGAGGCCCTCGACCGAATCAAAGTGAAGATAGTAGATCAGAGGTGCTTGGCAATAATAGATCAGTGAGCAAAAGAGGCAAGTACTTGTCACTATGTGCCATCATGTCGAATGAATACTAATGTCACATATGTTTCCTCAAACCACCTACCATACCTACATCACTATCCAATCCACCCCTCCATCTACAATTTATGCCACAACTTACACACAGGCAGGCCCACTCCATGGCAAAATTTTGCACATGGTTACTCCGTCCATCCTTCTTGCCTATTCACGGCCATTGTCATTTTTCTGTGGCATTTATGCCATGTCTATGCACATGGGCTTCTACGCCACAACCATGCAATTGGAGTATCAGCCTCTTACAGCATTCCCCTATCCAGCACACCTGGGCAGCACCTAGAGGACTATCCAAACAAGCTATATCTTCAAGCCCAGAACTGCATGCAACTCCACAGGGGCAGCACAAGTGCCAGAAGTCCTTTTGTGGACCTGACAGAGAAAATAGCAGCCCAGAACCATTTCCACCCTGTGCAGTCTGTCTCAGCATCAAGCCACACAGAGAGCCTGTTGTTGAATGTGCCAGAGAGCACACATGGGACGGAAAATTTGAAGTGTTTGCAAAGTGTGTCTTCAAAGTGCTCATCGCCTGCAACACCAATCAGCGACTCTGTTTCTGATGGCAGTGCTGAGAGAGCTGCACCAACAGGCACACGCATGCCCACCTATGCTTGGGCTGCAGCTCCGCCATCCACGGCACTTTCCACTATCCTCGCCACCAGAGGCACACAGGCACAGACTCCCTATCATCCAAGTGAATGGATGGCACTACTCACAGAGGCAGACCTTCTCAAACATTTTGGTAATATTTCTAATGGTCTAAAATATAGATTTGTAGTTAATTTCCCTCATATCCTGCACACACAAGTGCTCCCTAATTGCCTCTCCTTTGATGTATATCATGACCCAATACAGGACATTTTCAACTTGGAAGTTTCTAAAGGGAGATACTTAGGCCTATACACAATGCCAGCCATTTATCAGGCCATCGGGCCATTCCAATCTTCTCATTTATCTCTAATACCCAAATCAGGCAGACCAGGTAAATTTAGACTCATGCAAAACTTCTCCTTTTCTATAAACCCCACACCCCCATATCCATTCCCATCTATCAACTCGCAAATTAACCTGCATGACTTTTCAGCCACATGGGGAAAGTTCTCAATCGTTTACCTCTTGGCATCACGTCTCCTTCTAGGCTCAGAGGCAGCCACTTGTGATGTTGCCGAAGCATACAGGACCATTCCCCTTCACATCTCAATGGCCAGCAGGTGTAGTGCATGCATCGTCCACACATGCATACATCGATACATGTGCAGCTTTTGACACCACATCTTCAGCAGATAGCTATGGACACTGGGCAGATGCTGCAATAGAGATCTTTAGATTTCTCAGAATCAAACCCTTGGACAAATGGGTAAATGACCATGTTTTCTTCCACATACCTGCCAAGTCCATCACTGGCTACAACCAACTATGAGCAGTGCATGCCAGCCAGATCAGCAAACACAGGCACCAGCAACAACGGAGCCGAACCTAGTTTCAGGATATTCAGACCCAAGATGGAAACATTAAGGGATTCAATGAAACCTGTGTGCACCCCATTGTCAACCAATCAGGCACCCCAGCCGTAAGGCGTTCCCATCATGATTCAAACTTTGCCTATGCCCTATGCGACATTGATAAAATATCCAAATGACTGGGCATTCTCTGGGAATGCTCAAAGGATCAACCATTTAGCCACACCACAACGTACATCGGGTTCATATGGAATCTACAGGAGCAGACCATTTCACTCAGCCCCCAGAAAGTGGACAAGTATTTGAAGGCCATCGAAGCATGGAGCCAACATACCACACATATGCTAGAAGATGTGCAAAAGTTATATGGAAAACTCCTCCATATATCATTTCTAAGGACGGAGGGCCAGGCATACCTAACAGGGTTCGAGCACATGTTACTGATTTGCACTAAAAAACCTTTCATGCCCCACAGACCAGAAAAGACCATTGCTAACGACCTTGCCTGGTGGAAAGAATCCCTCACCATGGGTACACTGCAGAAACCCATCAGCCCACCTCCTATGTATGCAGACCTCACTGCCTACTCAGATGCTAGCTCTGGTTTTGGAATTGGCATTACTATTGGACCACAATGGAGAGCATGGTGGCTTCTACCTGGCTGGCAAACCCTCAATGGAAAGAGAGACATCACCTGGGCCAAAGCAATCGGCTTCAAACTACTCATTTTCTCCCTTGCACGAGCAGTATCTATGGGCACACACCTCCTCATGCATGAAGACAACACCAGTGTTATTGAAAGCTAGAGAGTCGGGCATCACAGAAACAAACTCATTAATAGCATTTTTCAACACATACATGGCTACTTCACAACACCTGCTTTCCCCATTAGCTTCATTATCACTCAGTTCATACCCAGCAGAGACAACCCTGCCAACCACCCATCATGAGGTATATATGGTCCCCACCAACTCCTTCTCCCTCCTGTCCTTATTCTACCAGCACTGGGGAAATTTGTCATTGACTTTGACACCCCAATCACTTCTGGAGAGCAGCGAGCCCTCAACAAGAGACGCTGTTCAATTCCTACCTCTAAACAGCTTAGCAACATTAGATGAGAACAGAAAGTCAACGAGCATGCCAGAGAACTCCAATGAGAGCTCAGCCAACTCGTTGGCACCACACTCACAGATCCCTAGAGGTCTTTCTCACACAGGCCAACACTTCAGTCCCACCTTGCCTCACCCATCAGCACTAGTGCACCACTCCAGACCACACCCCTATAGACCCAGCCTGACGCCTGCCCCATCATCCCTTCGCCCACACTGCACAGCAAAACAGTGTTTACTACAATGGCTATCCAGCAACATTCCCCCTCGCTTGATCTTGGGAGCTACTGGAGACAGAGCACTACAAGAGGCAGACCTTGCCTGCATTCTCACCGTCATCGGCACATTCCGAACTGACTCAACCACAGAGCTCTATGGTACAGGACTTCTCATTTTCCATGTCTTTTGTGATCTCAATAGCATACCAGATTCACAGTGTGCCCCGATTGACCACAATGTCTTGGCCTCATTCCTAGCCAACTGCGCAGGTGCATATGCAGGCTCCACAATAGCCAACTTCACATCCACACTGCGCATGTGGCATATACTCCATGGCCTTCACTGGAACATTAGTGCGGCCAAACTTAAAGCCATTCTAGAGAGTGCCAACAAGCTAGCTCCAGCTATTTCCAAATAACCTACGTGCATGCCATTTTCTGTTGAAATACTCATCCACTTCTGCAACACACTCAACCTCCAGGACCCAGGAGATGCAGCTTTCTTCGTGTGCATCACCACAACCTTCTTTTGTATCACTCGGCTGGGCAAGTTCACTGTGCCCACAATTTCCAAATTTGATCCATCCATACACATCCTGCACTCTGCCATCTTCTTCTCAACCAACCACGAAAAACTGCCAGTCATCAAGTTCACTCTACCACACACAAAAATAAACCTGCAAGGTGAGGATGTTCTATGTGCACCATTCAACCCAAGCTTTCTGGTTGACTCCAGATCAGCCCTGAACAACCACTTCCACGTCAACAGAGATTCACAGATGGCACACCTTTTCTCCTGGAATCACCCCTCCGGAATGCAAGCGCTATCTAAGAGAGAAGTCACGAAATGGATTGATGCCATAGCTCGCTCACACCCCAACCTGCCAACCTTCAAAGGACACAGCCTCTGCATAGGAGACACCCTCTACTACCTTCTCTTAGGTGTTCCGTTCAACGTAGTAAAAACACTAGAATGCTGGTCCAGCAAAGCTTCACCAGATACCTCTACCACCATGCGCTTGTTCTGGCTTCCTTCCCACAAGAGCACCCTGAGATAATGGACCACTTGCAAAAGTACATTCTTCCCCCAGTCCAGTGATCCGCAAGGTACGAAACTGCTCCCTTTCTATTGGGCTCAAGCTCTTGCTGCTCTGCATCGCTCACTCCTTTACCTTGGGACACAGCATGCTCTTGCCTAGCAGTTTCGAGGCCAGTTTCAGACCAGAAAAGCCTATGGCTTTTCACCCAACTTCTATCTCACACATGCAACATCGTCCCCTCATCATTCCACACTTCCATCAGAGCCACACTGCTTGAACACACAGATAGGTGCCTGCAAGTAGCCAAGGCATGAGGCAAGCACAGGCTATAGTCTGTGTGTGAGAAGTGAAGCGGCCGGCATCTCTTTTCTCTTGTTCTCCTTGCTCCTACAGTAGTTACTCCATCCTTGCTTTCAATAGTCTTTGATACATTCATTTTTGCACCTGCCCGCCTCTTCCTCTCTTAGCTCTCAGTGAAGCATTCACACACCTCAGTTTGCCTGACGCTGCATCACTCGGAAACCATTGCGATGAGCCACACTTTTTGGTGCCCAACCTGCCCACACAGCCCGCTCTCACCTGACAGTTTTGAAGCCAGTTTTGGACTGGAAAAGCCTATAGCTTTTCTCCCAACTTCCATCTCGCACATGCAACATTGTCCCCTCATTGTTCCACACTTCCATCAAGGCTGTGCTGCTCAAACACACAGAACTGAAGGAAATCAAAGGTGGGAGAATGAACATGCTAGGACTTGGGGTCTCAGCAATGATGAGCCATTTGAATATGACAATGTTGCCATCAGCAACATGACTGGGTCCCCAAGAATGTGAAAACATCAGAGACTTTTCATCTACTAAGAGGGTAATGTTACAATTTATATAGACCCCTCCTCTTTTTCTTCCCTTTTACCTATGTTTTCCCTTCTATCATTGCTTCCATGTACACTTAGTCATCCACAGCTTCTTACCATTCCTTACTGCAGATTACCTACACCTTCCACCATGTTCCATCAAGTTCTATGGCACCATTTTATCCACCAATTATTGTAGCTTCTATTGTTCCTTTTTCCCTCGAGTATCCTAGATATATCTTGGTGAATATATCCCTTGTTCTCTGAACCCTCTGTGTGACCTTGTCCTGCACTTGAAAGGACACTTCAACCTCTAAGCTTTATTCAGCTTCACAGATTGTCTTTGTTGCTCTTAGAACCTTGTCTTCAATCTCTTAACCCTTGAAGAACTTTGTTGTCTTGATCCCATCGATCTTCAAGACTTCTTAGTCCCCTTGACCCTAGCCATCTTAATCCCTTGCTCCTCAAGTCTCCTTGCCCTCAGTCATTCCAAGACCTTCTTCTCGAGGCTACACTTGTTCCTACCTGAACCAAGTGTAACAAGTCCAGCCATTGCTTGTGTTGTTGGCTTCATTCTGATGCAGTGCGTGCAAGCCTTGCAGTAATCTAAGATTTTGGATCTCATGGCTGGCCAAGTGTAATAGTGTTGCACCAGTTCTATGGTTTTATCAGCCCTTTTATGTCCTGTGAGGGGGTGATCATGAAATTGTACCAGCACATCCAGCCAATATTTCATCAGGACCCAGATTTCATTATTATATATCCATAGATCTAACTTCCTTTCACATCCATCTGGCTTTTCTATTTCCTGATGATAATTTTGGATTTTCTTGAAGTGACTGGATTTGATTATGGATTTAACCATATGGGATGTGGTAGGGGTCACTGGACCATCCTCTTTAGGTATTATGGCTTTAACCACATGCTCTGGTGGAATGGATGTCATGCCTTTGTTATCATTTTTGATTCATTTTCTATGGTCCTCTCTTCTAGACAACACATTTGCTTTTCCCATTGAAGTCCCCAGTTTATTGATTAAATTAAAGTTGAATCTAGATAGACATTGTGCCCATCTCACTTGTGGGCAATTCAAATCTTAGGACTTCATAAAATATTGCAGATTCTTATGATGTGTCCATATTTTGAAGGGATGTCTAGCACCTTCCAAGTAATAACACCATTGTTCAAGAGATAGAATGATGGCTAGCATTTCCTTATCAGTGATGGGGTAGTTTTGCTGCTCTGGCATCATAGAATGTGACATATAGGCTACTGAATGCTATTTGTCATCTGTCAGGGTGCTCAACACCACTTCTGTAGCAAAGTCTGAGGTGTCACATTCTACTCTATGAGGGGATGTGTCGTTTGGATAAGCTAGTACCAGTGTGGTTGTAAAGCATGTTTTTAAAATGTCAAACACTTCCTGTTGGGCTGAACCCCAGCTCCAAGGTTGATTTTTTTTGTGAGGTCATACAATGGCCTGGCTATTTCACTATATTTTTCTATGAACTGGTGATAGAAGTTTGCTAGTCCTAAGAAGCTCCTGACTCCTTTTACATTTGTTGGAGCTTGCCAACCCTGAATACCATTTAGTTTAGTGAGGTCCATAGAGATCCATTTCTAGATATGATCATGCCTAACATATCGACTTCAGTTACATGGAAGCTGCACTTTTCTGGCTTCACAAATAAATCATGCTATCTAAGTCATGCCAGCACTTCTCAGACTAGTTTTTTGTGGTGATCCAGATCATCAGTTTTTGTAAAGATCATTAAATCATCAATGTCAATAATAATGACATCATCCATGTCTGCAAAGATTTCATTCATTATTTGCTAAAACATGGCAGGGGAGTTACATTGACCCAAGAACATAACTACTGGTTCAAAGGTGCTATGGTGACATATGAAGACAGCTTTCCATTTGTCTTCTTCTCTGATTCTAATGTTATTATATCTCCAGCAGAGATCCATTGTTGCGAATCAGGACTAGACACCCTTACTTTTTCACTTAAGTGCCTATAGCACCTATTCTTTTCTCAGATATTTCTCTAAAGTCCAGAGCACCCTAAATGTAGTACAAGCGCTTAGTCCTTGATCATATCTTATCTAGCACAGGATTACCTAATATGACATCATAGTCTAGACCAACACATTGTAATCATCAGGCAGTGCTTCTCTTCAATTCCACACTGCCTTGCCTCACCATAGCCTCATGACAGTGCTTCTCTTCCATTCCACACTGCCTTGCCTCACCATAGCCTCATGACAGTGCTTCTCTTCCATTCCACACTGCCATTATACCTCACCTTAGACACATGTAGCATAACCTCAGCACAGAATATAAGTAGTATATATACTTGAATGCAGCAACGGAACAAGCCAGTCTTGTTCTCATTGGAATACCCTTTCAACACCCTTTTTCCTAGTTCTTGAGTTCAAGTAATTCAGCACCTAAGTGTTGCTAAGGTTGCCTTCATCCATTTGGTGAAGAGTCTAGCTTCTTTTAGTTTTTTGACCAATTGCAAGATAAGTGGGAGAGGATAATTGTTTTTGATTGTGCCCTCATTGAGATATTGATAGTTCATGACCATTCACTTTTTTCCATCCTTCTTTGGGATGAAGAACACTGGTGATGTTTGGAATGACTTTGATGGATGGATATATCCCTTGCTTAATTGGTCTTCTATGAAAGTGGAGACTTCTTCTTGCTCTGTTACACTCATGGGGATGACTCTCCCTTTCTTCAGTTTGAAGTCTGGCTTCAGATCTATTGCATGGTACCAAGGTTTTCTCTTAGGCATGCGTTCACTAGCCTTCTTCAAGAAAACATCCAGAAACTCATTGTAACAGATAGGGACCAACTTACAGGTGTCCTCAGGTTCTACTGGAGCAGTGGTCATAAGGGCATATATTCAATGAGTGTGTGCTAGCTCATGTTCTTCATTGAGTGCCTTTTGTGCCTGTCAGAGACTTTTGTAGGATTGTGGGCATCAGGTGAGTGTTACTTCTCCTGTGATCCAGTCGATTTCAGAGTTGTGGGCTTTTAATCATGTATAACTGATGATCATTTGGCTTTTGCTGAGATTGGTGACATTGCATTGAATGCATTCTCAGTGTCCCTGATAATCAATCAATAAATCTGCTTGATAGGCTATGCCT
>JBBPMR010000965.1:0-13041 GCA_038090415.1 Rossbeevera mucosa | reverse complement strand
CCTCGCAGCCCCGGATGCTCTATCTTGTCAACCTGACCTCATCCCTGACTCTGACATTGACAATGATAATGTTACCCTGCTCTCCCCCTCACTCTTCATAAACCTCATCAACACTGCTCTCTCAGATAAGATTGCCCTGTCCTCCTCCTCTGACCCCCTCGTCCTGGACTCCCTCCGTGCTATTGAGGGTGACCTTCCCTCTAAATTCTGCTCTTGCCTCTCAGACTGGCAGTTTGATGTTGATATCCTCACCTACCAGGGACGAGTCTATGTCCCTAATGATCTCCAACTGCATCAGTCCATTGTCGCTCAATTCCATGACCACCTTTCCACTGAACACCCAGAATACCTCAAAACTCGTCAACTGGTCACCTCTGAGTTCTGGTGGCCTGGTCTGGCCCACTTTGTCCGAAAATATGTCGAAGGATGTGCTACTTGCCAACAAAACAAAGTCAACACTCATCCCACTGCCACCCCACTCAACCCCATTGCCTCCTCCTGCTCTTGCCCCTTTCAACAAGTTTCCTGTGATCTGATTACGGACCTCCCTCTCTCCAATGGCTTTGATTCTCTATTGGTCATGGTTGATCATGGTCTTACTAAGGGGGTAATTCTTTGCCCTATCAAGAAAACAGTCACTGTGAAAGGAGTAGCCAATCTTTTCTTCCACAAAGTCTACACTAGGTTTGGTCTCTATGACAAAATCATCTCAGATTGTGGTCCTCAGTTCGCTTCTGCCTTTGCCAAGGAACTCACAAAGCTCATCAGATACACCCTCTCCCTATTCACCACCTACCACCCTCAAACTGATGGTGAAACCAAGAGAGTTAACCAGGAGGTAGAGACGCTCCTCCGCATCTATTGTCATGACAACCATACTGGATGGGCAGAACATATCTCCCATGCTGAATTCACCCATAATCACCACCCCCATTCTGTCATAGGAAAGTCTCCATTCTTCCTTATGATGGGATATGAACTCCGCTCCTTCCCATTGGTAATCTCCGAATTCAACATCTCTGCAGTCAAAGCAAGACTTCAGAAGCTCTCTGCCACTTGAGATGAAGCCCTAGCTGCCCATGAACTGGCTTGTCAAGTGATGAAGGCTCGATCCACCAAGTTCTTCAAATCCTTCTCAAAAGGAGACAAAGTCTGGCTGGAAGCCAGGAACCTTTGACACTCCTTAGCATCTCCAAAACTTGGCACTAAGTAAGAAGGACCCTTCACTATCACCAACATCCTATCTCCAATCACCTACAAACTCTGCCTTTCCAAAGCTTGGCATATCCATAACGTGTTCCATGCTTCTCTTCTATCTCCATACCACGAAAACCTCGTCTATGGTCCTAACTTCCCATCACCCCCCCCAGATCTTATAGAAGGCGAAGAAGAGTATGAAATCGAGAAGATTGTATGACACAAGGGGCTGCCACAGAAATGCCACTTCTTGATCCAATGGAAGGGTTACTCAGCTGAAGAAGACTCCTGGGTATCTGACAAGGAACTCAAACATGCCAAAACAGTCTTGGACACTTACAAGAAGGCCCACCCCTTCATCTTTTTCCCCAGCAACAAACCACCCACTCATTGATAAACATTCTCTTTGAAACTATGGATTCCCCCACTTTTGGCTCCCTCTCCAGTTCCTCTATAGACCTCCCCTTCGCACACTGCCTTCTCTCCTTCTCTGGGGAAGATAACATCAACCTCATCGACTCCCAACTTCATGACTCTCATCTTGCCTCCACTTTAGACCTCCTCCTCAACACAGACTCACCTCTCCATCTCGCTAGGCAAGCATTTATACAAAACCTCCACCTCTCTATTGCTGTGGACCGCCTTCCTCATCCATTTCTAAGATCAGAAGACCCCCTCGTCCGCCTCTTCATCTCTATCCTCAAGAAAGTTGCGAAGATCCAAGTCCTTGCCCTTCTTCCTCTTCTAGACCAGCTGGGCATGGTCAATGCCCTACTCCATGCTGATACCATCCTCTGTCAACCTCGTCGCCCCCTTCTGGACAGACTTGCAGATGCCCTCATACCTGACTCAGACCTTCATGATGACCCTCCCCTAGACGTTCCCACCACCCCCACCACCAGCTCCTCTTCTTTAGATCCAGAGGAAGAGCAAGTACTCGCCCAAGTTGAGGCAGATTTCAATCAGGCTAAACGACAGGCAGTTCTAGATGGCAACGAGGTAGTCCTCCCTCGCAACCACCCTGACTACCCCTCCACCTGCTATGTGTGCCACTATCGAGGCCACAAATGAGTCAATTGCAGAAGCTATGAATGCCCCCTCTGCCTTGTCACCACCCCTGGCCACCCACAAGCTCATTGTCCAGCTGCTCGACCTCTTCCTATCCCCCCTCCTAACCCTCGTCGCCACACTTGTCGCTCCCGAGCTACCTCTTCTGCCACCTCTTCCCAACAATCTTATCACCAACCTCCCTCTCGCCTCCCTTCTCCAGTTCAAGAAGAGTTCCGTTGGTGGGACCACATCACCAAAGAAAACCAAAGGTGGGAGGATAATCATGCCAAGGCCTGGGACATGGACAATAATGAACCCTTCGAGTATGATGATGTCGCAATCAGCAACATGACTGGGTTGCCAAGGATGTGAAAACATCGGTGACGTTTTGAGTCTACTAAAGGGGTAATGTTACGATTCATATGGACCCCCATCTTTTTCCTCTTTTCCCTCTCTTCCTTTCACCCTTTATGCCTCTTTCTCTATCACCACTTTCATGTATACTTAGTCATCCACAGCTTCTTACTGTTCCTTACTGCAGATTACCTACTCATTCCATAGCTTTCTATAGCGTTCCATGACACCACTTTATTCAACCAATCATAGTCATTCCTATTGTTCTTTTCCTACTTATAAAGTGACTTGACTTTACTCCTCCTTTTTCTCTAACCTTGACCTCCTCGAGTATTCTCCTAGATACATCTTGGAATATATCCTTTGCCTCTTGAACCCTCTGTGTGACCTCGTCCTGCACTTGAAAGGACGCTTCAACCTCTGAGCTTTTAAACCCAGCTTCGTAGGTTGTCTCTGTCACTTTCAGCACTCAGTCTTCAATCCCTCGACCCTCGAAGAACCTTGTTGTCTTGATCCCTTCAATCCTCAAGACTCCCTCAGTCTCCTTAGCCCTCAGTTGTCTTGATCTCTTGTCCCTCAAGACCCCCTTGTCCTTGTTCTTTACTCCAAGATCTTCTTCTTAAGGCTACACCTGTTTCTACCCAAACCAAGTGTAACAGATGCCATGAGATGGTTTAGACTATGATGTCATAGATATGTGATAAGGGTCTGGACTGTGATGTCAATGTGACAATGTAAAGAGTAAAAGAGAAGGTCCAGACTTGGGGCACTGCAATGCTGAGTAAGCAGGCACTAAGGGTGAGCACTAAAGCAATGGGCAGTTAAGCCAGTGGTAGGTGCTAAACAATGCCTAGAGCGCTATGGTGAGTGCTTCTATGAAGAAATAAGTATACATGCTAGAGACAAGAAGAGAACTAGGAGGTAGGGTTCTGGATCAAGGACCATAGGCTAGGGTTAGGGCAAAGTTAGGTTACTGTGGATGGAGGTTGTAACAGCTCTCAATACTGCCAACACCACACCAATGCTTGCCACCGGCTTTGCCTTGGTCACATCCTTTACTTCCACCTTTAGGCTCCTCAGACATTTCAAGCTTGCAATCCAGGTTTTGTATCCCCTATCATTGATCTCTGCTGAACAAAATATGCTCACATCCAGCTCTCTCAGCAAGAAGAATGAAGACATTGAATCAAGAAGGGAGCATGAGAGGAAAAAGGAGTTGCTCATAGGGATACTCCAGTATGACAACATCAGCTTGATCCTGAGGGTGTGCAGATGGGCCTTGTCCAAGCACACAGACAAAACCCCCACCAACACTTCCAAGTCACCAGTGGTCGAATTGTCCACACCAATATGCAAGTGGAAATTTGCTGGAGTGCCTTGTATGGTGTCAAGGTAGTGCAAACAGAGTGCGGTGCTGTTGCTGCCAAGTGATCATGTGTGCATGTGTGGGGGGAGTTGACAAACATAGATAGCAGTACTTGAATTTTGTTGAGTTCGATGTCAAGGGTATCAAGCATGCACCTGAACATAATGGTGTTGTAAATCTCACTTCACGACTCTCTTATCTTATCTTATCTTATCTCGGAGCCAATCTTATCTAATCGGAGCGCCTACCTCTTATCTTGATCTTCTATCTTATTAATGATGTCATGGTCTAGAACCAACACATGTTTTACATGAGGCCAGCTTCTTCTTTTCATTTCCACTCGGCTTCTCTTTCATTTGGTGCATAGCCTCACTTCTTTACTTCTTTCTCTCACACTCATGAGAATGTATATACTTTATATAGTAGATAGTGTCAGACACAGCTTGGTCTGTGTGCATGTATCAATAGTATAAATACTTGAATGCAGCAATCAAACAAGCCAATCTTGTTCTGGTTGGATTCTTTTGATCTAATCAGTTTTCTCTCTTCTATCTTGTATCTAGTTGAGGTGCCTAGTCCTTGTGATTAAAGTTGCCTTTGGACAGTGTCTATAGCAGTCTGTGGGAGGGCACAGCTATGCAATATGCTGAGGCAGGGCCACTGTAGAACTATGTCACCGATTTAATGGGAGCTTACTGTCTATTTCAGGCAACTTGGCCATGTGGGAAATTTATGTAAAAAAAAGCTCTCATCTTCAGTCACCTTTAGCATCTCAATGCCCACTTGGAACTCAACAGAAGCAACACCATTCGAGTTGGCATAGCCCAGCAATCACTTCCTAAATAGACCAGTGCAGAAAAAAATGAGGTTTTGGAATTTCAGTATTTGGCATTTGGAGTTCTGTGTGGGAGGGGGATACTGCCAGAGATACAGCAGGTGATTATTCAGTTCTCCAAGATGTTGATGTTGAATGATGATCAAATTGCCATTGGTCTTGATATCTTGCCTTGTTCTGTTAGATGGGTACTTTTATATTTTTACAAGCATAGGATGGTCCCTGGTGATGAAGAGAAGCCAGCTGAGACAAAGGTGGCAGGAAAGACTAGATGAAGTCAATATTGATGTATGTGCCATTGAATTTGCTACTCAATATTAATTAATTGACTATAACAGTTTTTACTCAAAATGGTTCAGAGTGCACCAGATCTATACCTTGATGAACTGCAAGAGATGCTTGCAGTGTCCAGTGGAGTCAAGATTTCATGTGCAAGCATTTGGCACTCACTACACAGTTCTGGATTTACAATGAAAAAGGTATGCATCTCAAGTATAATGTCTTTGTTCAAATGCTTTCTTGTTTTCTAGATGATGTTACACTTGGTCCAGGTAGAAATGAGCATAGCCTCTGTGAAACAAGGGGACAAGGGTATCATCAGAAGAGATGATTAAGGGCAAGGATATCATTGGGATCGAGGGTCTCAATGATAGTCAGGAGTCAAGGATACTGCTTTGAGGCAGTGGTCGCAGATGTCGTCCGATCAAATGTCGAAGTGACTGTAACATGATCAAGTGAAGTGTTACTAGTGAAGCATCCAGTCAAGAGGAGGATGAAGACTCGCAGAGGTTCTTCCTGCTGAAGGGTTAACAGAGAAGGGGCTAGATTGCAGGGAGTACCGAAGTACAAGAAAGTACAGAGGAGATCTAGCTCAGGAAATATGGAAGAGTTTATATAGTACATGGGAAATGAAGATGACTAATCAGATGGAACACCATGGAACATGGTGGAAGGATGAGTAATCCACAGTAGTGAAGATGAGTCAGAATAACTGTGGATGAGTAATGGTTACAAATAAGGTGAGTCAGCATAACTGTGGATGAGTTAGAGTGAGTCACAATGACAAAGTGAAGATGAGTCATGGAGGAAATGATGACTAAGGCAAATAAGGTGAGCCGGAATGGGTTAAGGGTATTGTGTCATCATAGAAGAAAAGAAACAGTCTAAGTGTTACGCTAGGTCCGGGTAGAAACGAGCGTAGCCTCTGTGAAGCAAGAGCAAGAGATTGTCAGGATAGATGATCAGGAGACTAGGATATCGGAGAGATCAAAGGTCTCAACGATAGACAAGATGAAGGATACTGCTTTGAGGTGGTGGTCACAGGTGTCATCTGATCGAATGTCGAAGCGACTGTAACACAATCCAGTGAAGTGTTACTAGTCAAACATCCAGTCAAGAGGAGGACGAAGACTTGCAGAGGGTTACCCAATAAAGGGAATGAACAAGAAGGGGCTAGATTGCAGGTGGTACCAAGGTACAAGGAAGTACAGAGGAGATCTAGCTTAGGGAATATGGACAGTATGGAAGGGTTTATATAAGTACAGGGAAATGAAGATGACTAAGCAGATGGAACTCCATGGAACATGGTGGAAGGATGATGAGTAATCCGCAGTGTGAAGATAAGTCAGAATACTGCGGATGAGTAATGATTACAAAGAAAATAAGTCAGCATGACTGCAGATGCGTCAACATGAGTCATGGTGACAAGGTGAGAATGAGTCATGGAGGAGATGATGACTAAGGTAGATAGGGTCAAGGGTATTATGTCATCATAGAAGAAAAGAAAGGTCAAAGCGTGGTTCGAATGCAGAGACTTGGTAGTCTGTAGTGAGAACAAGTGAAAGAAAAGAAAAAGAAACAACGAAACATAACATTACCCCCTTACTATGTCCAAGCTACCAGCGAAGGACTAGAAGTCTCCGTACGAGGGGCCAGGGGACCCGGTGACGTTGGCATAAGTGGTGTCATCCCAGACATCATTGTCAATGAGGGTGTCATCAGCAGACGGGGAGCAGTGTTGGTGAGGTGGAGGAACAGGATGAATCTAATTAGATTGATGAAAGTGATTGGAATGGAAGGACCGAGAGGATTGGGGGGAGGAAGCCAGTGATGAAGTGGGAGATGGAATGCCTGGAGGGTGCCTTAGAGAGCAATGGCCTTGGGGGTGGCCAGGTCACCAGCGTAGACATATGGGGCATTAATAAAACATGCAGTCAGCATGTCTATGTCCAAGGCGATGACAGTGGAAGCAAGCTTTGGCATAACGAGGGTGAGAACTGGTAAGAGGGGTTTGCCCATGATTGCCAGTCTAATGAGCTTCTGTGCAGTCAAGGGTGTTGATCTTGTCAGATCCAAGTGGTGACGACAATGTGGACAGAGTGTCCGGGGATGGGATGCGTTGCTGTCAGCTTAGCTCTAAGAGGTAGTGGTCGAGGTTCTGCAGGAATTCTTCCATGCTGAGTTGGTATAGGGCAACAGAGAGGGCACCTCACAGTTCATTGCAGATGGTGGAGAGGAGTGATCCAATAAATCCTACATGCGCCTGAGCCGTGATGTGGGATGCGATAGGGGTGAGGCGTTTGGCCTGGAGGTATGCACAATACAAGGCATAAAGAGGGGATCCCACATCCAAGTAGGCTGTGATGGAAGTGGCTAGGTGAGAGTTGGTGACATGTTGATTCATTAAGCGGATGTACTCTTCGTCAGGGAAGTCATCCTGGAGGCGGCTGGCATAGAGCGGGACATCGACGGCAAGGATAGGTATAGGGAGACAGGTGGACAGCGTGGTAGTGATGGAGACAGGGGGCTGTTCTTCATACTGGTTTCTCCAGCCAGGTGTGGACTGGTCATTCCAGCGGGATGGGGACTGGTCATCCCAGCCAGGTTGAGCAATAGTAGATATAGTGTCTAAGGGTGAAGAAGAAGAGCTGGGAGAAGAAACAGAAGATGGTGTGGAGGAAGTAAATTCAATGGCCATAGTAAAGAACTAGTTTTGAAAAAGTTAAGAGTGACATTGTGGTTTTCTGGTAGAGGTAGGTAAGAGTGAGGGAGAGAGAGGGAATGCAAGAGGGTGAAGTTTCTTATAGTTGGAGAGAAGGGATTTGGCATGCCGCAACTCCAACTTGGCAATCCACAAGTCTTCCTCGGTGGAATACCCTTTCCATCAGATCAGGAACATGCGGCTTGATGGAGTTCTACAGTGGCACAAGATCTGTTCTATTTCGTATTTCTCTTTGCCTTCTACAAGTTCCGAGGGTGGCGCAGGGAAGTTTTTCCCATGGATGGAGTTCTTGTGATAGAGGGTGAGAAGAGAAGCATGGAACATGTCATGGATCTTCCATGTTTTAGGAAGGCATAGCTTGTAGGTGATCAGTGATAGGATCTTGGTAATGGTAAAGGGACCTTCTCGCTTAGGGGCGAATTTCAAGTGAGTCATGGTGTGTTGGAGGTTCCTGGCTTCAAGCCAGACCTTATCTCCAAGGGTAAAGGGAACGAAGCGATGATTGGAACGGGAGGCCATGACCTGTCTAGCAAGCTCATGGGAGGTGAGGGCTTCATCTCGAGCTGCGGTAAGGTTTTTGAGGTGAGTTTCTATAGTGGGGATATTGGTATCAGGGATGACGGAAGGAAGAGCATGGGGTTTGAAGCCGAGGATCAAGGAAAAGGGAGATTTATTGGTGACAGAGTGGGGGTGATGGTTGTGAGCAAATTCGGCGTGGGAGATCAAATCAAACCACGAGGTAGGATTACTACCACAGAAGATGTGGAGATACATTTCCACTTCCTGGTTAACACATTCCGTTTCTCTGTCGGACTGGAGATGATAGGCAGTGGACAAAGAGAGATCGTAGCCAAGAAGGTGTCCAAGTTCTTGAGCGAAGGTGGAGGCGAATTGTGGTCCACGATCAGAGATGATTTTGTCATAGAGACTGAAGCGGGTGTAAACTTTGTGGAAAAAGAGGGAGGCTACCCCCTCGGCAGTGATGGTTTTCTTTGTGGGGCAGAGAATTACCCCCTTACTAAGCCCATGGTCGACCACAACCAAAAGAGAATCAAAGCCAGAGAACGTGGAAAGGTTGGTGATGAGGTCACAAGAGACCTATTGGAAGGGACGGGAGCAGAACGACTTGATGGGAGTGAGTGGAGGGATGGTGGGATGAGTGTTTGCTTTGCATTGTTGGCATAAAGTGCATCCCTCAACGTATTTATGAACATATTGGGCAAGGCCAGGCCACCAGAACTCGGTGGCGACAAGTTGGTGAGTTTTCAGGTAACCGGGGTGATCAGCAGTAAGATGATCATGACAACACTCCAAGATAGAGCGACGGAGAGAGGCAACAGGAGGGACATAAACACGGTTCTTATAGGTGAGGACGCCAGTGTGGAATTGCCAGTCCAAGAGACAAGACCAAAATGCAGGGGGAATCTTCCCATCCAGGGCTTGAAGGGCCTGCAAAACGAGGGGATCGTCTTTCAAGGAGGAGGCAATGACATCATTTAGTGAGGTGTTGATGAGGTGGACGAAGAGAGAGTCAGGGAGGAGGACTGTGTTGTTATTGTCAGGGATGTCAGGGCAAAGGTCAGAGCGGCAGGAGAGGGCATCTGAACCGGCAAGAAGTTTCCCAGTGACATGAACGATCTTGAGATCAAAGTCAGAGAGATCAAGGAGCCAGCGAGCTTGTCGGCGGTTCAGATGCTGAGCTTGGCAAAAATAGGCGAGGTTTTTATGGTCCGTGAAGACCTGCACTAGGAATGGGGAACCATGGAGATAATATCGCCATGTCTTGAGTGCTCGAATGATAGCGAGGAGTTCGCAATCATAGATGTCGTAGTTTTGTTCTGCAGAAGAGAATGTCTGGGACAGGTAGGAGCAGGGGTGCCAATCACCATTTGAATCAGTCTGAAGGAGGATTGTCCCAGTGCCATACTTGGAGGTGTCAGTGGCGATGGTGAAGGGAGTGGAGAGGTCAGGAAGTCGGAGGACAGGTTTTGAGAGAAATAATTGTTTCAGTAATTGGAATGACTGTTCGCAAGTAGGAGACCATGACCAGGCAAGGTTCTTCTTGGTCAAGTCCAAGAGTGGATGGATGATGGTGGAGTAGTCCGGTATAAACCGGCGGTAGAAATTGACAAAGCCAAGAAAAGAGCGTACTTCCTTGACTTTTGTAGGTGTAGGCCAGGAGGCGATCCCATCAAGCTTGATGGGGTCCATTGTGATCTATCCAGGTTGGACAATCATACCTAGGTATTCGACCTCTTTAGTGGCGAAGTTGCACTTGAAGAGGCGAAGACGAAGGTTAAGTTCTTGCATCTGTTGAAGGATGCATTTGGTATGTTCAGTATGAGTAGCGTCATCGAAGGAGAAGATCAGGAGATTATCCATATAGATGATGAGCCATCCTTCAGCAATCATATCACGAAATGAGTCGTTCATGAAACGCTGGAATGTAGCAGGGGAATTACATAGACTGAAGAACATGACAGTTGGTTCATAGAGACCTTTGTGGATGATAAAGGCAGCCTTCCACTGGTGCCCATCCTTTATATGAACATTGTTATACCCCCAATGAACATCAAACTTGGTGAAGACCTTGGCATCCTTGAGTTTATCAACAAGGTCGGAGATGAGTGGAAGGGGATACGCATTGCGAACAGTGTTACGTTTCACTTATTTCTTTTTCTTTTTCTTGTTGGTTTTCACTACGGACTACAAGTCTCTGCGTTCAAACCATGCTTAGGCCATTTCTTTTCTTCTATGATGACATAATACCCTTAACCACCTACTTAGTCATTATTTCCTCCATTACTTATCTTGCTGTGCATCTGACTCATCTTGCTGTGCATCTGACTCATCTTGCTGTGCATCTGACTCATCTTGCTGCGCATCTGACTCATCTTGCTGCACATCTAACTCATCATGCTGTGCATTACTCATTGACGCTGTGCATTATTATTCATTTTCTTCCACCATATTCCATGGTGTTCCATTTACTTAGTCATCTTCATTTCCCTGTACTTATATAAACCCTTCCACATTGTCCATACTCCCTAAGCTAGATCTCCTCTATACTTCTCGTACTTCGTCTCCCCTTGCAATCTAGCCCATTCCTTGCCACCCTTCGTGTGGATCTCTGCGAGTCTTCGTTCTACTCTTGACTGGACGCTTGACTAGTAACTTTTCACTTGATTGAGTTGCAGTTGCTACTACAATCGATAGCTCGACACCTGCGGTCACCACCCCAAAGCAACATTCCTCGTTCTTGTCTATCGTCGAGACCCTTGATCTCCTCAATATCTCCATCTGTGTCTACCTCACTATGGTAACACCCTTGCACTCTTGCTTACAGAGGCTACGCTCGTTCCTACCTGGACCAAGCATAACAAACAGTATGCTCATTAACATAGCGATAATCTTGGCATGGGCGAAGTTTACCATCCTTCTTCTTTACAAAAAAGAAAGGGGAGGCTTGAGGGGAATTCGAGGGATGGATTTTGCCAGAGCAGTGTTACGCTTGGCCCGGGTAGGGACGAGCGTAGCCTTTGTTTAGACGAGGGTGGACGAAGGTCGAGAGGTACCGCGTAGAGATAGTGGTCGTGGGGTCGTTCTATCGATTGTAGAGACGACTGTGACACAATCAAGTGAAGTGTCACAAGTCTAGCGTCCAGTCAAGTGTAGGACGAAGACACGCAGAGAGTTCACCCAACGAAGGGAAGGATCAAAGGTGGCTAGATTGATGAGCGTGGAGAGATACAAGGTAAAGGCAAAGGAGATCTAGCTTAGGGAATACGGACGGTATGGAAGGGTTTATATAAGTACAGGGAAGTGAAGATGACTAATCTGATGGAACACCATGGAACATGGTGGAAGGAAGATGAGTAATCCGCAGTGATGAAGATGAGTCAGAAATGCTGCGGATTAGTAATGATTACAGATAATCATGAGTCATCGTGACTGCGGATGTGTCAGCGTGAGTCATGATGACGAAGCGAGATTGAGTCATGAAGGAAGTGATGACTAAGTAGGTGGGTTAAGGGTATTATGTCATCACAGAAGAAAAGAAATGGTCTAGGCGTGGTTTGAATGCAGAGACTCTGTAGTCCGTAGTGAAAACAAGCAAGAAAGAAAAGAAAATAGGCCGATCGTAACATTACCCCCCTGTTATGTCCAAGCTACCCAGCAAGGACTAGAAATCTCCGTAGGAGGGGCCTGGGGATCCGGTGACATTGGCATAGGCAGTGTCATCCCAAACGTCATTGTCGACGAGAGTGTCTTCTTCAGATGGGGAACGACGTCGGCGAGGAGGTGGGACAGGACGGATCCGATTAGATCGACGAGAACGGTTAGAGCGAGACGACCGAGTGGATTGGGGGGAGGAAGCCGGGGAGGAAGCAGGAGACGGGATACCTAGAGGGCGGCGTAAAGGGCAGCGTCCCTGATTATGACCAGGTCGCCAACGTAGACAGATGGCGCATTGGTAAAACATGCAATCGTTACGCCGATGTCCGAGGCGGTGGCAGTGAAAACATGCTTCATGGTACCGAGGATGTGATTGAGTGAGTGGGGTTTGTCCATGGTTACCAGTCCAATGGGCTTCAGCACGGTCGAGGAAATCGATTTCTTCGGATCCGAGCGGGGATGATGATGCGGACGGTGTGTCCGGTGATGGGATACGCTGCTGCCGGCTAAGTTCTAGGAGATAACGGTCCAAGTCCTGTAAGAATTCCCCCATGCCTAACTGATAGAGGGCAACGGAGAGAGCGCCTCGGAGTTCGTTCCGAATGGTGGACAGGAGGGAACCTATAAAGCCGACGTGCGCCTGCGCAGTGACGTGAGACGCAATGGGGGTTAGACGTTCAGCCTGGAGGTAGGCGCGATAGAGGGCATAGAGTGGGGAGCCCACGTCTAAGTAGGCGGTGATGGAGGTGGCGAGGCGCGAGTTAGTGAGGAACTGGTTCATGAGGCGAATGTACTCTTCGTCGGGGAAGTCGTCTCTCAGACGAGAAGCGTAAAGTGGGACGTCAACGGAAACAATAGGGATGGGGAGGCGGTCTGAGGGTGTGGTAGCGATGGAGACGGGGACTAAACTGTCAGGGTCTTGTTGGGGGCCCCAGGCGGCGGCGTGGCATTCTTCCCAGCTGGGAGCGGAGGGATCATCCCATCCTGACTGAGCGATAGTAGAGATAGTGTCTAATGGCGAAGAGGAGGAGGTAGGAGAAGAGATAGAAGATGGAGTAGAAG